>CM076578.1:1187779532-1188081577 GCA_034641835.2 Pinus albicaulis | reverse complement strand
CAAAACAAACCTACAGCTTATGAAACCCTAAATGACCTAGAGGGAGGTTTTTGGATTTGGCATTTGGCTGAAAAATTGACTTAGGTTTTTTAGGTGTAAAACAGAGTTTTTACAGACTTTATGCATTGCAGACCCAAAACTACTGATTTTGATTTATCTAAAGAGCCTAGAAAGGTAGCTTGAAATCACCAATGCTTGAGGCACTTGGTGAATAGGGGAAAAGGTTAAGCTACTTGGTAATCCAAGGTGTAAGTAGAAGGGTTAGGCAAGTCAAAACATAGTGGTAAGGTCAGAGGTGGAAAAACATAGTGAAAATGAGTGGCATGAGCCCATGATTGGTCTTCTGGGAGTGATAGGTTGGCCATGACTTGATAGAGTAGTGAAATAGTGAAAAATTTATCCTAAGGATGATGAAGGCAGTGAGATTTCTAGAACTTACAATATTCATGAATTTTGTTTCTAGAAATCTAGGATAAGTATTTAGTCAACTATGAAAAGCAAAAATTATTGATGACTAACATAACCAACAAAACCCTCTTACTATTGTCCCTTACGACAATGATGATCCAGGCAGATATCGGTGGCCGCCCAACTATTCCATTTGAGCCCTCACCATCAGTTCTTTCAGTTTTTAAGTTGCAGCACAACTTACTATTTTTAGCAGTTTTTCGAGTCCTGAACTTCTAGAGCCATTTTGAGGCCCTAAACGACATTTTTTTGGGGAAAATCGGGAGCAACATGGTTCCATGGATTGATGTTTCTCACATCGAAATTTTTACTCCTCAGATAGATCTTTCTAATGAGGTATGATAGGCGTCAAACGAAGATCGTATGCCGAAGTTACGTCCCCGAGAAGTTGAAACACCAATTTACCTAAACGGGGCCCATATTTTTGGCTCTTCATCTCCTAGGGCTAGGTTTTTGGACGTTTAGAGTTCTCCATTGTTTCTCAATAATAAATAGGCTCTCGAGCCTCATTGTAACACAGTTTAGAGGTCTGTATCCACCACATCTCTTCTCAGAGATACGCTACCAACACCCTAGCTATTTTTATTTCCATTACGTCTGTAAGCATATTTCAATCATTTGATTTAAATAAAATGAAGTATTGTTTCTGCCGCATCTTTGTGTTTATATCTATTTCTGTATTTTATTGCATTCCTGCATAAATCCGGATCAGTGGTATAAGAGCGATTTGCTCTTTCTCTGTTTTTCTTTGCATGTCCCCAACGCGGTTAGGGTATAAGGAGTTAGGGCTTGATCTGGTTGAACCCTTGCAAGATCAGCCTCGCAAACCCCGACGACCTCCCATGGCGGAAGAAAAGAAAGATGAAGGAGCAAGAGATCCTATCAAAATATTGCTTGAGTAGGCCCTCGATAAACAAAGGAACGCGATGATGGATAGATTTGCTTAGATCCTTCAACGACTGCCCACCTACGACGCATCTGCATCCAACAGTCACTTTGGAGGCGCGACTCCCTTTAAGGTACAAGTAAACTTTGACATTCCCATATTTGAGGGTCAAATAGATGCAGATGTTGTAGATAGATGGTTAAATTTGTTGGAAGAGTATTCCTCGGTACATGATTTCTACGACCAAGAAAAGATTATTTTTGCACTCCTCAAAGCCGCTCCTCGTGTCAAAGACTGGTGGGAAACCTACTGTGAGCAAGAGGATGAAGGGGAACCCTCTCTGTTCTCGGCCACACCCACTTGGAATTCATTCTGAGACGTCATCAAGGAACAATATTACCCCATGGGGAGCTATGAGGACAAATACATCCAATGTAGCACGTTGCCACAACAAAGGGATCAAGATGTGCACGAAATGACGAATTTGTTCCATACCCTGCGCACAAAGTTGGGTATTAAAGATTCAGAGAAGAATTTGGTGCTTCTCATTACATCAAGTTCCTCAACATTACATCGCTTGGCATGACATATCGCTATGTCACCAAGATCGAGCATAAATTTAAACAAAAGAAGCGAGACTTTGGATTTGCGAATCTGAAGCCAGGGAAAGGTGCCCCTAAACCGCAGAACAAGTGGAAAGGCCAAAGCGGGGCGACTTAGAACAACACCAAAAATCCAAATAAGGACATGGGGAAGTGGTGTGAATTTCATAACAGCCCCACTCATAGCAGAAACGAGTGTCAGGCCAAACAGTCGTTGGTGGCCGAACTAAGGGCACCCGAATCAGATGCATTTTATGATCCCGAGTCAGAACCAGACAAAGGTAATGACAAAGGCAATAAAATCATTGATGTGGATCCTAGTGCCATTGTTTCCACCACCAAGATCCAGAGGGAGTATCCTGAGGATCTAGAGGAGGGGGAGCGCCTCTTCCATTCGCAGATGTGGGTGAAGGGTTCTCCACTGCAATTCCTTGTCGATAGAAAAAGCCAAAAGAACCTCATTTCAACAAAGGTCGTGAAGCGGCTCGGCCTACCGACCATAGCACACCCTCAACCATATACCATCGGGTGGCTTCACCTAGGGAGAGATATCCGCATCCACCAATAGTGTCGCCTTTCGTATAGCATCAAGCCATTCACGGATGAGGTATTATGTGATGTTGCTCCTCTTGATGTAGATGATGTATTATTAGGCCAACCATACTTGTGGATGCGACATGTTGTGTATGAGTCTAGGCCTCGTGCTGTTATTATTACTTTGGGAAATAACTTGTACAGGATACCAGAGTTAGTATTGTCTCCTGTCATCTATTTGACTACTGCAAAACAACGCAGTAAGATTGTTTCCCAAATCAGGAAATTTATTTTCCTTACAAATCGCTCACAGGGAAAGAAGAATATTGTGGCCACAACCTCGAAATAGGGCTCCCCTGCACGGATGCAGCAGATGGAAAAATTCATGGAGGAATACGAGGACAATTTCTCCTCACTCATAGAGGTTCCTCTACACTGTCAGGACAAGCACTCCATTGATCTGACCCCCAACGCACTGCAGCCTGATGTTGCCATACATCCTAAAATTATACATACACAATCCACACATGTATTGTTTGAGGCTGATAAAGAAACCAAATTTACTAAGCGCATCCAACATGTCCGCCTACAGGTCCATGACATCTTCAACAAATCTAATACCCTTTTCAACAGAATTTGCCTCATCTCATGGAGGATATCAACGCAATGGGGACCATTGCTTCCTAAGGAGGGAGGAATGATCCAGGTGGATATCGGTGGCCACCCACCTGTTCCATTTGAACCCCCACCATCAGTTCTTTCAGTTTTTAAGTTGTATCAAAACTTACTATTTTTAGCATTTTTTCGAGTCCTGAACTTTCAGAGCCATTTTTAGGCCCTAAATGATGTGTTTTTGGGAAAACTGGGAGTAACATGGGTCCATGGACCGATGTTTCTCACATTGAAAGTTGTACTTCTCGAATAGATATTTCTAACGAGATATGATACACGTCAAACGAAGATCATATGCCGAAGTTACATCCCCGGGAAGTTGAAACACCAATTTACCCAAACGGGGCCCATATTTTTGGCGCTTCATCTCCTAGGGTTAGGTTTTTGGACGTTTAGAGTTCTCCATTGTTTCTTAATAATAAATAGTCCCTCGAGCCTCATTGTAACACAGTTCAGAGGTTTGTAGCTGCCACATCTCTTCTCAGAGATACGCTACCAGAACCCTAGTAATTTTTATTTCCATCATGTCTGTAAGCATATTTCAGTCATTGGATTTAAATAAAATGAAGTATTGTTTCCGCTGCATCTCTGTGTTTATGTCTATTTCTATATTTTATTGCATTCCTGCATAAATCCGGATCAAATGACCTACTTGCGCAGGATAAAGTCTCACCCGAAGCAGTATGGGGGGGGGGTGCTGGAACCAGGTTTAGAGAGAATTAAATTAAGTGGGCATCCATAGATCTATCTTATTAACTAGACTGTCTTGTGCACCAGAAACCCTAACCAAAAACCCTAGGTCAACTTAACCATACGCGCATGTACAAATAGTAGATCTGAAACCTCTTTAACCGATCTAACAATGTAATATTCAGCCTTTAAAGCAACAGATCCATGCAAATAACTTCCACATCAACAATATAAAAATGCACATGGACATAAACCGATATTGATCACTGATAACATAAATCATACACATAAGTGAATTATAGATGCATTTAGTACACAGAGTTTCCAAAACAGTAATTTATTAATCAGTCTTAACCCTTGCAATTCACAGAAATCCTTATAATTCACCATATCTACCCGCACACATAGCCAGCAGGGTTCGCATACACAGCCAACGGGGTCCACACACAACCAGACTAAGGTCTCCGTGCACACAACCAGCAGGAGCCTTTCATACACAAACGCTACTGCATATTCACTTCACAACTCTATCATCAATATATATTCATATATTCTTAACTTAATTCGATATCTTATCCAACTCGATCTAGACTTCTATTTATACCTTTGTTTGCGCTCATACTATGGTCCTCAAACCGTGGTTTGAGACCCTTAGTTTACCCATTAACCCATTATAACTCATGAAGGGACTTTGACCTGCCCGAAAGTCCCTTGACTCTTCTTTGCATAGCGCGTATGACTCAAAACTAACAAAAATACTGATATTTTTCCCAAAATTGCGGTCCTAAGGGACCCTACTCCAACAGTCCCCCAACACAATCCTGTGACTCGTCCCGAGTCACAAAGGAGGTGGGGTATTCATCTTGGTGTTCAACTTTTCAATGGTGGTGGTGAAGGGTGCAAGGATGCTCATGCTCTGAACCTCCTCCACCAACTTCTACATTGTAGGTCCTTTTGCTGCTAGAATGATGCTCCATTGCGTTTGGTCTAGGGTCTTCACGACAACGTCTATGTCCTGTGATAAATTCATGGCCTCATCAGCCCATGGCTTCATATGGGTGGTGAGGATATGCTTCTTACGGCGTAGATCTTCAATTTCATCGCGCAACACCCGACTTGTCTTTAAGCGAGCCATTCTCTTAGCAGGCACAAGTGTTGGCAACGCCTTTGCGCGCAGATCCTGTGAGATATTTCTAACGAGGGGGTCTGTTTGCACTAAATTCCATAATCCTATGGCCGTATCCAAGAGTTTGGTGCCCTTTTCAACTGTTGCTACAATTCTGGAAGAAGCCTCCTTTACCAGGGCAGCGTGCTGGGCTCGTAATTTAGGCAGAGTCTCTGGCTGGAGCTTGGCTTGTAACTTCGCAATCTATTGTTCGAAATATGCCTTGACCGCTTGGACTTCTAAGTGGGAGGTCTTCAAGGCGGCCACTAATCCTTCGACCTTGTCTTGAGGTGCAGAAGAGGCAAGGATGGAAACCTCGGGAAGGTCACCACAAAGAAGATTAATTAGGCTCTCTAATTCTGCGCGCTGGGCCACCGCTGCTTTTTGAGTTGTCTAAACATGAAAATATTCTTGTGTATTGCGTTGCAGCAATATGCTCTGCCTCTGTGAGTTGCTGGTGCATGCATGACTCTCAACACTGCAGCTCATCTATGATAATAGATTGTATTGCGTGCAACTTTGCGCCGGGAAGCATGGACAAGTAAATACCAACCTCAGAGCACGTCTGCACCTGTGCGCGCAAATCAGGCAACTCTAAGGTGACCGCAGCTCCAGGAAAGGGGCAAATCCATCTATCCTCTATGTTGATGACAATGCTGGTACTCACGCTTGCTTGATTCGTCCTTTCCTGAGTAACGCTCACTTGAATGCTATCTATCTTGAGTTGAAGTACCTACAAACCGACCTGCATTGTGTCCATCACAGCTTTATACTGCTCCTCCAACACAACCCATTGATCCTCAGAAGCAGATGTTTCTTCTTATAAATTTTATCCAAATCATCCTCCATGAGGGTGACATTGTCCGTGCCTCCTGTCTTAGACCCTTTTATTTTCTTGCGCGCACCCTTGGGAGTTTCAGCTCCTCGCTTGGTGCCTCTAGGGGACTCCTCTCTAGCGCCATTCTTTCCATATGTGCCACCGAGATAAACTTCCAGCTCCATCTCAGCTTCCTTCTCTGCGCCCTTTTCATCTTCTTTTCTGGCTTCTGTCTCTTTAGGAGCATCTGTCATTTCTTTTCCCAATGTCGAGGCTTTGACAGGCTTGGCGGAGCCTAGCCTGATTTTCCATGATGCTGGCCAAGTCACAATGAACTGATCAATTTCGTCCTCTATCACCATGTGGGGCAAGTTGTACCATACCCTATCCTTGCGAGCACATCTGTACATTGTGCATAAACACCTGAAAATCTGTAATGACCTTATACTTGTGATATGCAGCTGGGGACAATGGAGGGCACGAGTGGATTGATGTGACCAACCCTCCTTAGAATAATACCCAAATATATTATTGTCCATCACGTGCTTTGGGTCTGTAGAATCCCACAAGTTGGCATAGCGCGCCCCTTCAAATACACTAGGCTCCATGTCTAGGAGGACTGCATTCTTTGGTGTTTCCCATACCACCAGAGCAATGAGTAGGAGCAGCCATGAATAGAAAAAATTCTTACCCTCCTCTTGCACCTCACGCACGTTTTATAGGAATTCAGTGCACAAGAACTGGGACCAGTTGTAACTCACGCCCTTCTCGCACTGCCCTGCTAGTGCGATGACATGCGCGGGGACCACCTTAGGCCTGCACTTGTTCATCATTTTACAAGCCAGTACTAACACCCCGAGGCGCACTGCTAGATCTTCAATATGTTGCACCAGGAAGCCCCTAGTATCACGTCCCACATTATAATCGTTCTTCACCTTTGCAACTACTTTTTGCTCTTGTCTCTTTCCGTAATTCGCCATAGGGTTAGGTCCCTTCTTCGGCAGGCCGGTGATCTATTGCATCAGCATGGCATTGATGGGAATTCGATTTTTAATCCACCAACACCCATCGTGCACCAATGCTAGCAACTAGCGCACACATGTATCCATGATGGGATACATTCCAAAGTGAGGAATCCTCAACAAGTTGAGAATTTCGACATTTCTTAACCCGCACGCCCAGGGCATGGGCTCTAATTTTACCACTCCACCATATAGAACACGTTCGAGGTAGTACTTCGACGCCAATTCAGGGAAGGTATTCTCATTGGCTAGATCATAGTCATCAAATTTAACAAATGGGATCTTCCCAAAGACCTCCCCCTCCAACGAGACTGCCATGGGGATTAATGACATCTGCAAGTAGGCATACACCATATCCAAATCCTTCGGGGCCTTGACAGAGGGTCGACGTGGCTTCACATACTTTAGGAGCCATGAGATGAGCTTGACAAAGAGCGTAACCTCCTCAGTTGCAGTCATAGGTATTTTTTTTGGGTCACCCATAGGAAAGCTGTCCTTGGACTCCTGGCGCAGGGATGTGATCTGCCTAGGGGATGGCTACTACTTTGATGACAATCCCTTAGTCACCTTAGCCTTTCCCTTGGTAGGTGTTGATACGACTTCATGAATCTCAGGGACAACTTCATGGACTTCTTTAGAACCAGGGTCAGTAGATGTCATAATTGCCACATATTTCTCCTCAGACCGCGCACTCTCGGCAGCAGGGTTGGTGGTCGTCATCTTAGGCTTGAATATAAACTCATGATTAATAACTTCGGGCTTGGGTGTCTCGTGGGTAGACATGCAACACACGCTAATAATCTCAGGACATAATTCACTCGAACAACAAAATAACAGAATGCGGCTCGCTTCATCATTTTTATAGGTGATCCATGGTAAAAACGGTCAAAACTTCATTAATGGCACCTTACCCCCATAAAAACGGTCAAAAATTCCATAAGATCTTATCATTAATTGCAGAAAAGCCGCTCCATCCAATGGTAAAATCGATTTTTCACCCAAAGTTAATGTTCCAACGACTAGTTTTTCCCGCCACGCACAACCTCTGCGCTTGTGTCGCACCTGCCTATGCATTCCCTTCGCATAGCGTGCATACAAGTGGATTTATTTTCTCCAGCCATATAGTCATTTGGTAGGCACATGGTTATCCCTATACGGCTTCAATCGGCTTCCGTTGAAATACCTTGGGAGAATCTCACCACGCAACGTAGCCAAGCGCACTGCACCTCCATTAGTGATCTCCTTCACAATATACAGCCCCAACCAATGCATTCTGAACTTCCTTGGGTGCCACACAAATTGAATATCGTACAATAAAACCAAATCTTCTTTCTTGAATGCCTTGTTCCAGATGTGCCTATCATGCCATGCCTTCTCACACACCTTCTGGACTTGCTGATGAAAGTTGGAAATAAACTGATCCTCCTCTAATGCAACAAATTGTGAAAAACGTTCCTCCATGATGTCTGGTTTAGCCATATTAGTTAGTGCTACAATGTGTAGAATTGGAATGATGTATTCCATCGACATGATAACTTCTTGGCCATAAATCATCCTAAACTATGTTTTACCAGTCAATTTCTTGCATGTTGTCTGATAAGCCCATAAGACAACAGGTATGTGCACGTCCCAATCGTTCTGGTTTTCATTACAGATATTTGTAAGCGCATTCTCTAGGATCTTATTAAAGGCTTTTACTGCACCATTTTCCTGAGGGCGATAGGGAGTACTCTTCTGGTGATGCATCTTTAATTCTTCCATCAGAGCTTCAATGATCTCATTAAAAAAGTGCGTACCTCGATCACTCATCAATATCTTTGGGCACCCAAATCTAGTCAATATATTTTCAAAAATAAACTGCACAGTTGTGTCCGCAATACAATCTTTTACTATCTTAGCTTCTACCCATTTATCGAAATCTTGTAGAGCCATCTACGGCTGCAATGGCATCTCATCTCTATGTGACGACTTCCATGTTCTTTGGCATGCATCACAAGCTCGAAAATATGCATGTGCGTTGTTGTGTAGTGTGGGCACCCATAATCCAGCGCACAAAACCTTTTGCGCAGTGGCTTTCCCTGCATAGTGGCCTCCTGCCACTCTCCCGTGAGCTTCAACCAAGATGTTTTGTATTTCATGTTCTAAGACATACCTTCTTAAAACTTCATCCACACCCAACTTGTACAGTTAACCAACAATCAATTTAAAGTCAGCTACGCGTGAAACCAACTCCTTATTTTGTTTCATCGAATATTTAGCAGGTGCACTACCAGTATTTAGAAAGTGAATGATATATACAAAGTGTTCATCGACTACTTTAATGGCAAAGAGTTTCACATTAGGTAATCCCTCCTCTGGACTAGTTGGTTCCTCCCCATTCTCAATGCGTGATAAGTGACCAGGTCCAACATTTAATCTACCAGGATTAACAATGATTTAAAAATAATATTCTTGAAATAGAAACAACCATCTACAAATATTCCCCACCAACACAGGCTTGGTTACCAGGTTCTTCAAAGCAGAGTGGTCAGTGAACATATTGAAGTGCCCTCCTAGCAGATAATGCTATATTTCCGCAGAGCATAAACCATAGCCAAACCTTCCCTCTCCATGGTCGAATATTTGCGTTCTTCACTGGAGAGCTTTCTACTTGCAAAGGCAATGAGGTGATAAATATATCCTTCTCTTGGCCGCGTTAAGATAGTTCCAAGTGCAATGCCAGATGCATCAACGTGCACATGGAAGACCTTGGACTAGTCAGGGAATATTAAAATAGGCGCAATAACCATATTTTCCTTGAGAAGCTCAAATCTCTTTTGGTAGTCGTCATCCCAATAAAAGGAAACATATTTCTTCAACAATTTTTCCATGGGTGCAGTGATCAACGCATAGCCTTGAATGAATTTTCTATAATACCCTGTGTATCCCAGAATAGAGCGCAACTATTTTATATTGGCAGGAACCTCCAACTTGAAAATAACTGCAATCTTGGATGGATTTACCATCAACCCTTGCTGAAAATGAATATGCCCCAACAAGATCCCAAAAGGAACAAAAAATATACACTTATTCAAGTTATATGTGATGCTTCCTGTAAGTATCGAGCATCATGCGCAGGTTGGAAACATGCTTCTTCTACAACCCAAACACAGTCCAAGCATCAAAGTACACCTCCAGAAACTTGTGCATGAACTCCTTCAATATAGCTACTACTACACGCAAGAATATAGAAGGTGCATTCTTCAATCCAAAGGGCATGAATGTGTATTGGAAGGATCCCCATTCTATTGCAAAAATAGTCTTACTTCAATCTTCTGGCGCACTCCTGATCTGATGATATTATGAAAATCCATCAGTGAAAGAGTATGCCTCTTTTCCTCCAAAATTTTCCAATATCTCATCTGAAAATGGGGTGGGGAAGGGATCATGTGCACATACATCATTTAGTTTGTGCAGGTCCACACAAATCCTAATTTCTCCCTTAGTCTTCTTTTCTTGAAAAACCATCGGGCTTACCCAATTGAACTCTTCCACGGGCTCAATGATTCCTGTAGAAACCATTTTCTCCAATTATTCCTTCACTTTCTGGTTATATTTTGGATTTAACCAGTATGGTCTTTGCTTGATGGGGTGCGCATCTAGTTTCAGAGTGATTTTCATAACTCTCAAGTCTCCTACAATCCCTTTAAGCTCATAAAGATTTGTGGGGAATAGTTCCTGATATTATGTTAGCAACTCTGCAACATTTTCCACGGTGTCATCATCCCAATAATCTCCTATGTTGACCAACTTGGGCTGTTCCTCCGTCCCAATGTTGACTTGATTTAGTTTTAAGGGCTTAGTCACATCCATCATTCCTAACAAGGGACCTTCAACTGCGTGCTCCTCCTCTGACTTTGGGATATTGATATTTCTTGGATCTTCAAATTTATCTTCCACTGACATATTTCTGCAGTTGGAAATATCCTGCATCTGCGCATCCCATGCTGGCGTAACACCTTCTATCCGAGACTGGGAATCATCAAAGACAACTGCCTCTATATCCTGCAGGGCTTCGTCTAGTCCTTCTGATCCACTGGCCATGTTGAAGGTTAACAGAAAGCTTTCAATCATTGTAACCCAATTAAGAGTCCCTCGACGCAGCTCTGTCTCCAAATACCACACAGTATGGATTGGTCCCAACGTATGGATAAACATGTGAAGCCATTCGGCCCTGGGATTCTTATCCCAGACCTCCATCCATGTAGCCAAATGTTTGCAAGGATCACCCCGGCCACAAAAAACCTCAGTTGGTTGGGCAACAGTCTGCCCAAATCGCAACTACATCATTCTACTGCATTCCTCCCAATCCTCAAATTTCCCTTTGTGCGTATCCCACCAACATGCTGGAGTTGCGCACATGACAAGATCAAGTGCCCAGAACCTTCGCTCTTCGGGAACAACCTTTTCCATTTTTTCCAGAAATAAAACAACATTACCAGAACCATCAAAATAGGGCAATTCCTGTACCTCTGAGGAGATGCATTGAAAATTTTAGTGACTCCAAGGTAGCATAGCGTAGAAACATCATGCAGCTGATTTTTCCAGTTCTCCATTTCCCCATCCGAATCAGTGAAGCATGAGTTATCCTTTTCTCAATTCAACATCCCATTAGCAGTTGGGTTGATCCAATCCTCATCTCATGCGGTTAATTTGTATATGTGATCGACATTGTCTTCTGCACACACTAGTTCTATATATCTCTCCCCTTCCGTAGGATCCAAGGGTACTATAACCCGAGTACCATTTTTTTCAAAGATCATATTCCTGCACTTCAAGTTGATGATTCCCCCCATGTCTATAGCCCAATACAGTCCTAGTAGCATAGGGTAGGGGTCTGTATCATCGAAAATTTGTATTAATTCAAAGTCTGCGCGTACCTTGACCCCAACAATATCTACCAAAACCTGTGGGAGTACTCCCAATGGGATAATATTCTATTGATTGGCCATGCACAGTTGAATAGTGGACCATTCCAGCTTTGGTTTGCCTATATTCTACCAGGTCTGCTTAGGTAGGACATTCACATCAGATCCCAAGTCCAAAATGACCTGATCCATCTCATATTCCCCAATTTGCACGATCATGCGCATCTCTCAACCGGTTCTCTTCTTATTCTTGCAGATCTTGTTTACAACCTTGCTCTCAGTCTAAGGAAACTCCCTATTCATGCAACTATATATCAGATCTTGAAGGTTGTCTACGAATTTTTGGTTACGCAACAACTTGATACATGCTTTCAAGATAGGTTTGACCTTGTCATCGATCCTTGCTTCTGTGATTGACTTGGATGTGGAAGCATCTGCAATAGCAAAATCCTTTCTAGCTTCCACAAAAGTTTCCTTCTCCCTCTGCAGGTTGAATCATTCCATATTTTTAGAAGCCATCCTGATTTAGGGCTCTGCATCAGCCCTCTTTCTCGCGTCTTCTCTAGTGGTAGCACCACTTCATGTAATGATGTTTACACTCGGATCATATTCTCGCATCTTAGCTCTAACCATTTGGATATTCTACGTAGGCGTCTTATATTGCTTCTCCTGCATTATAGCAATAAAAAAAGGACAATATTCAATAACATGATCAAACTATCTACAATACCTACAAGACTGTCACACGCAAAGTGCCCAGCATCTCCATAGTTATAACAGATCAGTTGTCCTCGTTCGCGACCTGCACCTCCACCTCTCCCTCCTCCCCTTCTTATGGATTGAGATCCACCATGCCCAGAGGGTGACGTTGGTGAATATGGGACGAATTTCACTCTATAGAGGTTGGCATTGTCTATCATCAGATCAAATGTGCGATAGTGGTGCTCATCACGACCAGCCGAAAAACAAAGCCTACACCATTTCTGCTTTAGTTCTGGTACATAATTTCCTAATTGAGGGCAATGGTTTGTGTCGCGCCGTCGAGCCACTTGATAGTTAGTGCACCACAACATGGGAGTACCACTTGGTCCTGCAGCGTCCCTGGGTCGCAATGGATTTGGCCTTGCCACTTGCATGTAATCCTGAAGCAAGGTACACTGAAATTTTGTGTGACCATAACCTTTACAACGTATATAACCATACCTATACACAAGCTTCCTTCCCCCTATCCCTGCGTAGGTTTTGAATTTCCAAATGCATCACTTCTAACTGATTCTAGATTTGTAGAGTTCCAAATTGGTCATCGGTTTTGGGCGCGCCTTCCAGTTTTATGGCTACTTTAAGAGCTTCAGCCTGAGAATCAATTTTCTGCTGATTTAGAGGGCCACACATATGTGGCAGGAGCATGGAAATAAACCATTCTTTATGCTTCGTATCATCATAAAATAATCCTCCATCATTGATAGTGTGCTTTAATCGCTGATCCACGTCCCAGACAGATTCGTTTGGCTCTTGTCAGATTTATTTTAGCTCTATTACATATTGCGCATAGGTTTTTTTTTTTTTTCTTCTTCTGAATCTCCGCTTCAAATATTTCTTGATCTCATCAACAGTAGGATCAAATTTCTGAGCCAGATATCCCATAAACCAATCTAGTGCACGACCCTCAAATTCCATAGATAGTTGCGCCCTCTTGACAACATCACTGTTGACATTTTGTGCAGTCCATACTACATTTGCAACAAACCAAAATATATCCATGTCCTCATCTCCCACACCCTTGAAGGTAGCTTCATATGTGCAGCCATATCCCCTTCTGGCGGTGGTGGTGGTGGAGTAGGAGATGACCTACCCTTGTGTGGGTTCGACTGTGGGGTGGATGGAGGACTACGTCTTGTGTGCTTATCTTCACCACTCTCTGTATCACTTTTAGGTGGGTTTCTTAGAGGGATGTATACTGATCTATCACCTCTTTGGTTAACCTGAAAGTACTTTCCACTGCACATAGTTCTTTCCAACTCGTTTTGGGTCATTCACTTGGTGCGACTGCACAGAACACCCTTTTCACACAATAGCATCTTAATTAGAAAAGGAAGAGAGCATATTAACTTACCTCTCAGTCCTTAGAAGAACCTCCTTTCTACCTCAAAATATGACACAAACTGATCAATTGAAAAATCTGTCACAAATCCACCCAGAATGTTGTCAACCTAATGGTCTATAGTGCGGGTGATGGTGTTATTAGTTTGTTTTAACTGCTGGATCAACTCAGGTGTTCATTGAGTGATTTTATCGTCCTTCGAGCAGGTCTAAAAATCAGCTAACATTAATAACCACTCATGTAACTCATGTGAAAAGGTCACAAAGAAGATTTCATGGACCTATGTGAAAATCTACCTCTGTTCCTACTCTTATGTAGACAAATTCTTACTTCTGTTCTCCTTGATGGCGAATTAACGTATCTTTTGCTCAAACCAGTCTTCTATTTTAGTCTTTGATGGCTGCCAGAACATCTAATCTCTCTCAAAATGATCCTAGTCCTAGAAATGGAACCATTTTTTGGCTTGAGGGGTCCTGACCTAGGTTCAGAGTTAACGCGTAACCAACAAAACCCTCTTACTACTAGCCCTTGCGGCAATGACCTACTTGCACAAGCCAAAGTCCCACTCGAAGTAGTATGGGGGGGCTACTGGAACCAGGTTTCCTCACCTTGAGAGAGAATTAAATGTAGTGGGCATCCTCAGATTTATATTAGTAAATATACTGTCTTATGCACCAGAAACCCTAACCAGAAGTCGTAGGTCAAGTAACATAGATTAATCATGCGTGCACGCACAGACAATAGATCCGCAATCCATTAAATTGTTCTAACAATGTAATAATTAGCTTTTACAAAAATAGATCTATACAATTATCATTCTTATCAACAGTGGAAACATGTACACAACCCTATCCGATCATAGATAATATAAATCATATGCAGGAAACATAAATCATACACATAAACATAACATAGAAGTGAATCACAGATGAATTTGGTACACAAAATTACCCAAAACATATTGTTATTCATGAGTTTTTCACATAAACCTTTTACAATTCACAGAAACCCTTACAAGTATTCAGACTTACTCATGCACACAAACAACGGGGTTTGCACACAGCCAGACTAAGGTCTCCGCACACACAGCCAACAGGAGCCTTTCAGACACAAAAAACTTACAACAGATTCACTTCAGAGTTCTATCATCAATCATTCATCTATTAACTTTGATAAATAACTGACTTATCCGACTCGAGCTGGACCTATATTTATAATTTTTCCTGCGCTCATACTATGGTCCTCAAATCGTGGTTTGAGACCCCTAGTTTACCCTTTTAACCCATTAAAACTCATGAAGGGACTTTGACCCACCCCAAAGCCCCTTGACTCCTCATTTCTTAGCGTGCATGACTCAAAAATAAAAAAATACTATTATTGAACCCAAAATTTAGGTCCTAAGGGACCCTGATCCAACACTCTCATATCAAGATTTGTTTATAGTATATGATAATAACCTTTTATTTGTATTTTCCTTGGTAGGAAAGATTATAAAATACATAAAGGTTATGGAGGAGACTTCAAAGGATATATTTGAAGCATGGACAAAGTTCTGTTGCAAAGGAAGCCCTTCAATAATTGATGTCCTACAAGGTTTGTTAAAGAATAGTTCAAGGTATGTTGTAAACTACAAGTATTATTACAAGGTTATCTTCATAGAAAAGGTATGTTCACTCACTTTTGAAATTCTCTTTACAATACTGAAATCATTATGTCTAGGCTTTTGAATATTAAAGACTCTTGTTAGGGTGATTAATCATTAGATTTAATCTACCCTCGTTATACTATCTCTTGTTATTCTTGTGAAACCCTAACCTTTAGGGTTCACTGTAAAACCTTAGCCTCTTAACTCTAAGGGTATGTAAATGTTAATGATGAAGCCATAATATTCTTAGGTTTTGTTAATAAAGTCTATAAATCCTATTCTTTTGAAGTTTTAGGTTTTGATAATGTTATGGTAAAACCCTCGTATTTTAGGGTTTACTGTTAATGTCTAGGTTATATAATGAAACCCTATATTTCTAGGGTTTGGTGATTCAGGGTTCATGAAAAAAACCTTTATAGTAAGATCCTAGGAATGAAACCCTAGGTGTATATTTTTCCATATGATAGAAACCCTAGCCTGAATAAAATTGTTGTATATCTAACTTTGATGTATTAATGCTTATGTATTGGGTTTACTTAGTAGATATTGATGTAAAATTCATCTGAGATATGTATATGCAAGTATGCCAACTTTATTATTGATTCTCATGTTTTAGTTTTTGAAATCTAGGTTTTGTAACAAAACCCTAGTAATTGTAGGATATGTTGATATTGTTTTCGATATGATTTATTTTTGATGATAAAAATATGGGGTTTGCAACAAACCCTAGTAGAGTCTAACATGTAAATTTGAAAAGCATATTGTTGAAACCTTAGATGTATAGTACTATGATTGGATTTTTATTTGATTGAATTGATAATATCTAAGGCTTTGTGTCTTAAATATGGACTCTAGTGTTTATGCCAAAACCCTAGCAAAAAGATGAAATCTAGTATGTAGAAATATGTGACCCTTTTTTTATTATGAATCTAACTAAGTTTAGGTATCTGATGTCTAAAGTTTTAATGTTTTTACGCTTCCATTGTAATGACATGATTTTCATATAGTTTAATTCATGCTTCCATATATTTTTATTTGGTTGTACTTTCTATTAAAGTTTTGCAGGTACATAATATTCAAGATGTTGAAGATGTTTGAGCATGATGAAGGAAGCTACAATAATAATTATGATCAAGATGACCTTGATGCCATGAAGCCTTGAAAATATAAATTTACTCCAATATTATAAATAAGGAAGCATTGATCTCCCTAAGTTGAGAGGGAGCCTGGATAGAAGAAAGGGCATATCTCCCTAGTTGAGAGGGAGGGCATATCATGATAGTCATAATGAATACCTTGAAGTAAGAATGAAACCAAATAATGACAGTACTACATATATATGTTCATGATTTATGACGTTACAAAAAAATACTTGAGAAGCACTGAGGTTGTAATTGATGTTGTTGAAAAAGTAAAAGAAGAAATATTCTGACAAGATGTATTTGGATTAACTTGATGTTGATACGAATAAAATCAAGATAATTAAGGACCCTGAAGGTTTGTGTTTACTTGTGTATATATTTGAAGGTTTATTATTGATTGGGGTTGTGATTGTGTAGGATAACTTCATAAAAGATTGAACGTTTGAAGCCTGCTTGGATTGGTGGAAATATCTGATTTAGTTGATTAGGAGAGATGAAACATCTTATGGAAATATTATTGGGAGGACATCTAGCCAACCTTTGTGTTTATTCCTATATTCCAAAATAGGGATGGTGGTTTTGTTCATGGAGATCCAACCTTGGATACAAACCTAGATCCTTGGGTTGGTGATATAGCTTAAAAGCCTGATGGTACATAAAGTGGCTAAATCTTGAGTTCACCTTTGTCCCACCCGATTAGAGTACCCTGGTCAGGTATCTAATCTGTAACATTTCATTATCTACTACTCTTAATAAAGCATATCATTTTTAGATCTTCCATGTAACTTTATATATATGTAATTATTAATACCTCCCTAGTTAAGAGGGAGTGTTGAAGAATGTAACTAGTGTAAGTCTTCATAATTGTATTTGAGTCATGATGTAATGTATTTTTTCAAAGAAAGAAAAATAAATTTTATAATAAAATAAGTTGACTTATTAAAGCTTGGGTTTCATGCTTGGGTCAACGGCTAATAGGTCAAAGCCTCCATTGTAGGCTTCTAGGGTTTATGTCAAGTGTATTTGTCTATATCATAATGTATCAGACCCTTCTTGGGCTTCATTTGTCAAGAAATAATTTTATTTTAATGTAAAATAGGTTAATTAGGATTCCTACACCAAGTTGGCATTAAGAAAGGACAAATCAACATCAACAAGGGAATTAAACCTCACAAAATTACTATATATTGGAGCAACTTGCTCATTTGGAAACACATCTCTCACAAATTTGAATTGCAGAAGCTGGAAGCAAGAAAAGCCGTGAAATTAAAGGAATAAAGAGGAAAGGGATAGAAAAGGAGAAGGAAGTATCTATCTAGATAAGTAATTCAAATTAACTAGAGCCGCAGGAGGGAAAAAATTTCATTCTTGAAGTCAGGCCAAACTTTTGATGCAGTAGGGTCAAAACATTTGTCCTTGTTGTAGTATTGATGTAGTATTGAGGTAGTGTTGATGCAATATTGTTGCAGTTGATATTTTCAGGTTGGAAGAAAATTTTAAGGGCTAACATGGTGGAGGAGGAAGGTCCTTTGGTCTAAGGTCTTGGGCTATCTCAACTTGAATTTGCTAGTGAAGAGTTTGACTAAGTTTTCCCCTATAGAGGGGTTTTAGCCTTGGTTGAGTACCTTCATCTGGTGTCATTGATATTCGTGTTTTGTTTTGATGATTTCTTGATGAAACAAAGATAAAAGAAGAACACAAGAAAGTTAATAAGAACACAAATATATCACAAGTAATTATCAACATAAGAAAATCTTTTTTGCCTTTCCAATTTTCTAACACTTCTCTACCATCCACTAGTTCTGTAAATATGGGACCTCGATAAGGATCTAATGGCTAAATCACTCTGACTCCTTCCACATAAAAAGCCTTTATATGTCGTCCGAGATCAATAACATCATAATTCTCAAAGGCTCAATCTATCCCCAACAATTCAGGATAAGGATATTTATCTCCCATAATATTTATTACTTCGAGATATGCATATGTTTTCACCCCTAAAATATTTACTTCAACATCATCCACACACCCAATGGGAAGAATACAATATTGATTGACCATATGCAATTTAATTGGGGAGAATGGTAGCTTTTGTTTCCCGAGAGCTTCCCAAGTTTTTCTTGGTAGGATTTTAACATTAGATCCCAAATTTAACATAGAACCATTGATCTAGAATCCTGCAATCTATGCATCAACGTGAAACTCCGTTCTAGTCCTCTTATTTTTACGAACCTGTCTTGAGTGCCTTTCTTGAAAATTTACAGAGATAAATTCCTCTAATATCTCTTCATCCTTAACAACAGCCTTGAGTTTCGTACGCAACTGGCCTAACATCTTCTCATCACTCATAATTTAAAGAAATAGATTGAACCATTTAATCATAGGTTGGGGCACGTCTTGTGAGAACCTCAGGCTCCTTAACTTTAATTGTTTGGGCTGTTGAAATTGTGGGTTATTGGGTGGTGTCAATTGCTTAATTTTTTTTTCCACATCTATATAGTAATCCTTCTACTAGTTAGAGTCATAATATCGCTTAGGTGATGCAAGTCTAATTACCATTGGTTGTTTGGTGACAATCGAGTATGCTCTGATTATATTTCCTCCTTTGGTGACTATATTAATATTTGACATTGGGACAGGCTTAGGTGCTCAAGGCTATACATTAATCAAGTTTTATCCTCTCCTTGATTACACCCCTCCCACCTAATGATCATCGGGACAATCATTTGTTGCATGTGTGTTTACTCTACACTGAGAACACCAAGGCCTTTTAGGTAGTGGACAATCGCAAGAAAAATTTCCTTCCTGATCATAGTTATAAAAATGAATCAAAACTCTTCCTCTATTTATACCCCCCTTTGTTCCTCCATCATCTTGGACTCGAGGAGTTTCATTCACTCTAAATGCAGAGTGCTCAAGCTGGTTATTTAAAGAATCCAAATCTATACATTGATCCGTGTGATGAGTTGGTGACCCAAAAAATTTACAAAAAATATTATTTGTGACATTTGAATATTTTTGTAAGACTAGATAAAGATGGGGGAAGTGTCCATATGTACGAAAAATTTCACATTACTTAGTCGATGATGTATTTGGTGATTGGGGAAAGAAGGAAATTGAGTGCGACCTTGGTATAAGCCATTCATGCCAAATTGTGAAACTCCAGCAGTAGAAAAGGGTGGTGTCATACCCATAGGCATGGGGTATGCACTTAGACCACTTAGTCTCATCTACTTCGTATCATGATGTCCTTCAAGATGGAAATTGGTACACCACACCTGAGGATGTGCAGGTCGTGCAACATGTATATATTTTAATTTTCTGTCAACTTAACAATCTGATGTTGTAATATTGTAAGGGAAGGATCATTGGAAACATATCCTCCTTGGTGCTCATGCGGATACCCTTCCATGGCTTCAATCTATGTGGCTTTCTCAAGTGCATCCTGCAATATATCAATGTTCTGCTAAGTTATAGGTGTCCAAGTTAATGACAACGAGGCATTAATAAACTTGTCCTAGAGGTTGGGATCAATAGGATAACTTCCAATAGCGTCTTTGAATTTTTGCATCATCTCCCATGTAGTCTCCCCTTCACGTTGTTTAATATCCCACAACTCAGATAACCCTTGCTTATTTTTCTGCAAAAGCTTAAAATCCTGAATAAATTCCTGCTGGACCTCATCAATAATAGGATTTTGATGCATAACATACCATTTTTTGAACCACTTGAGTGCCATTTCTCTCAGGGTAGTCTGAAGCTCAATAATCTTGGTACCATCTGGCATTTTTCTAGCCCTCTAAATTTCTTTGCATAAATACAAGTGTTGTTCAACATATTCATTCCCCCATCCTGAAAATTTAGGGTATCGGGTGAATGAACTTGCTATGTTAATAACCATTGTAGATTGACTAGGAGATATGTGTATAAACCCCTGTGAACCAGCCTTGTGAAGACCCGAAATAACTTGATTGAAAACTACTACCCCCGCTAGAAGTACCTATTATATATGTATTACAAACCTTCCAAACTTTTATGATTTTAGCTAGCTTTAAAATAATATGAGCATGGTCTTGATAAGTTTACAAGGGGAGGTTAGGGAAGGTGCTACCTATGCTGTTGGGGAATGAATTATCACTTACAGGGGATGCATTATCTTTAAAAATTAGTCTCCTCATCACAAAATGAATTACTTCATCAAGAGGGATGTCTTGGTTTACTGTTCCAACTGTAGACCTTGGTCGAGTTGGTATCTTTACATCTTCTTCTACATGTGGAATTATGCTACTTCATTCTATATGTATCATAAAAAGGGCCCCAACACCTCCTATTTAACTAGAACCCACACCATCACTCCCCTCCATTCACCACAAATCCAAAATACTTTTCCCTCCTATGCAAACCCTTGGACTACTACATGCATCCCATATTTGGCGTAGCTCCTTCCATCGTCTTCGGACGTCATGCAAAGTTTTCTCCCACCATTCATCAACTATTAGTTCCCTCTTTTTTTCTCTCAAATCTTGATCCCTCCACAACTCATCTGCATCCATCACAACAACATACTCATTTCCCGCAAACCAGGTAGAATCACCTCCTTAGATCCTACCCCTAGTACTTAAATTTTTAAGCTTCCATATTGTGTTCTTGAAATGGAAATACATTTTCTTCCATCATAAAAAATTTAATCCAAAGGGGGATTTATTTTAGAAACCTTCCCTGTAACCCGTACCTAAACACAAACTCAAATTTAGAAAAGGATAAATGATCTTCTGCAGTGAATTCAATATTATAGCTCTTTAGGGTTGATTATACCCAAAAATAAACAACTCTTGCCAGCTTCATATCTAGCCTATCTAGCTTAGCTAGATAAGATGTAGTCTAGGTATGAGGAGAAACATTGTGATTCCACACCCCTCCCTTGATTTATAGCTAATGCAACCAATTTTAAAGGTCTTCAGGGAACTTACACCAAAATATTTCGTATTGGTCATTAGGGCAATAGATAAACTAATTCATGCAGTCATATTATAAGTATCTCAACTATAAAAATTTAATATAGAGAACAAATCCACAACATAAATAGAAAGAGAAAAGAACATTTGGATTCATGCTAACTATATATATATATATATATATATATATATATATATATATATATATATATATATATATATATATATATATATATATATATATATATATATATATATATATATAATTTTAAAGGGGAAAACCATTCCAGCATAATTCATACGCACAAAATGTTCCCGCAACTCCCTTTCAATAATCATGCATATCATTGCATCAATACATCCTTTCATCACATCAAGATTTATCACAATAAAACTACCAACCATGGTTGGATAAAATTACATCATAGAACACAAAAAGAGAGAGAAACAAAGAATAAAATGGAATTCCTCATAGCAGTAAAATTTCGGTACAAAATCCCAATATCTGTTTCTACCTTCTTCCCTTTCATTCTTACAGATCCCTCTCGCTTGCTGTAATCCTTACCACCTTGGGTTCTTTCAGGCTCCAATGCGCTTGTTCTTCCTTGGCGTCCTCTGCAAAATTATGCCTTAACTTCGCCTTAACTTCTCTTTTGCGTGCTTATCTTTCCTTGGATGTTTCTGTGAACTCCACCTTGACTTTTTGTTTAGTTTCCTTTATGCACCATTTTCCAGTCATCCTTGATGCTTGGATATTTTTGGCTTATTCCTTTTTCTATCTCCGGTGGTCTCCTACTGAACCGTTTTGAAATAAAAATTGGTCCATTAGAGGAAATTTCAGCATAAAAGTGGCCTCCTAAGGAAAAATA
Organism: Pinus albicaulis; assembly: GCA_034641835.2. NCBI lineage: Eukaryota > Viridiplantae > Streptophyta > Pinopsida > Pinales > Pinaceae > Pinus > Pinus albicaulis. The sequence goes on along the minus strand of CM076578.1, from coordinate 1,188,059,102 downwards.
ATAAAATAATAGTTAAAATAGTAAAATAAGAGCTAAGAATTTTGGAGGGAAAAGAAGAAAACTACTTTTTTTGCTTGTATTTTAAGCTTATCTCCTTATAGGTTTATTCAAATTCCAATTTTAGACACTAGTTGTATGGGAAATTAAATTCCACATCCAATGTGTACCCATTATGCATACTTTTGAGAAGACCCACATTGATAAAAATTGAAGATACATTAAAAAAACATGTTGAACACATTTTTTTAATGTATATTCAATTTTTATCAATGTGAGTCTTTTCAAAAGTATGCATAATGGGTACTTGTTGGATGTGAAATTTAATTCCGCATCCAGCTAGTGTCTACACTTGAAATTTAAGTAAACCTATAAGGAGATAAGCCAAAAATACAATTAAAAAAGTAGTTTTTCTTCTTTTCCCTCCAAAATATTTACATGTACCTCTTTCTAAAATTAAAGGATATTGATTGGTTTACATATTTTAACATGGAAATTACCTGAAAATTTCATGGGAATTTTTAGCCTGAAATTTCCTCTAATGAAAATTTTCTGAACTTCCAGTCCCAAAAACGAAGGACCCAACAACCATTTTCTTGTGGTGTTCATTGAACTGCCTTCTCTCTACGAATTCCATGGCCTGAACAATAATTATCAAAATATTTGCTACAATATTCACTTCCATTATCTGATCTAAGACACTTCAAATTCTTTCCTATCTCATTCTCAACCAAAGCTTTCCATTTCTTGAAAGTATCAAATACATCAAATTTATTTCAAATAAAATACACATAGGTTTTCCTAGTTACATCATCAATAAAAGACATAATAATGAGATCCATCGAGAGATGATACTTGAGCCAATCCTCATATATCTGTATGCATGAGCTCTAATTTTTCACTCTTCTTTTCTTTTCCAACTCTGAGAAATTTGACTATCTTATGTTTTCCATAAACACAATTCTCATAGAAATCCAAATCAAGATGCTTCAAACCTGGAAACAAATTTCTTGAGTGAAGAATAGGCATCCCCTTCTCACTCATGTGCCCAGGCCTATGATGCCACAATGTCATATATTATGCTATGGAGGTTAAAGTATTAGCAGAATCAGAATCACCGTTGCATAAATACAATGTACCAACCTTCTCTCCTTTTTCTATTGCCAAGGCTCCTTTAGTGACATTCAAGGATTTTTATGTAAATGTTGTTATGCAACCTTCACTTCCAAATTTTCTTGTTGAAATTAGATTTTTCTTTAGATCTGGAACATGTCTTACCTCCTTTAGCAACCATTGGTTTCCATTCTATTGTTTTATGAGTACCTTACCCATTCTAATAATTTTACAGGGTTTATCATCACCTAAATGAGCCTGTCCAAAATCTCCTTGATCATAATCATGAACATGTTTCCTATGGGGTGTGGAATGGAATGAAGCCCCTAAATCTACCACCCATGCATCATTAATATTTTCTAACGAAATAATCAAATAATCTTGCAACACATCACTTGTTACATTTGCTTCTTGATTGTTTTCTTGTTGTCCATCTCATTATTTTCCATTTCTATATTTACATTCTTTCTTTAGGTGTCCTTTCTTTCCACAATTCCAGCACACTATATCTGATCTAAATTTGGATCTACCTTTCCTTGAATTACTGTGATATCTTGATCTCTTTTCTCTCTCTAGATTTATTCCCCTAGTCTCTGCAGTAAAAGCATTACCTAATGTCTCACCTGAGATTTTCCATCGCATTTCCTCGCTAAGGATAGCACCAACAACATCATCAAACTTTAAAGTACTAGAACCAGAGACATAATCAATGATAGCAATGACTAAGCCATTCCAAATTTATGGAAGTGAGCACAAAAACAATAGATCCCTGACTTCATCACCAAAATTTACCCCTAAATAACTTAAGTTATTGGTAACTATATTAAATTCATTTAAATGATCAACAATAGATCCACCTTCTGAAATATTCATATTAAATAAAAAATTCATAAGAAATACCTTATTTGAGGCCGGATTTTTTTCATATAGCCTGGACAATGCCTTCATTAGATCTTCCATTTTCATTTCCTTTGAAATGTTGAAGGCCACCGACACTCCTAGACACAATTGTATTGTTCCTAGTTCCTTTCTGTCAAGAATCTACCATTCTTCATGTCTCATGCTTGTTGACTTCTTTTCTTTTTTGCTCAATGGTAGGTAAAGATCTTTCCGATACAAATAGTCCTACATTTCCGTCTTACATAGATAATATTTTTTGCCATTGAATTTATGAACCCTAAACCTACCATCTTCTGCCATTTCTCCCACTCGAACCAAGAACCCTTCTTTCCTATGAGTTTATAAGCCAAATAGAATTTCAACTTTTATATCAATTGTTATAAATTAAATAATAGATAAATGGAACACATAAAATATTGTGGAAACACAAACAAAAAAAATCATAAAATAAGAGAGACACAGATATACATGGTTCAACCAATTTGGGCTATGTCCACAAAGAAAGAAACAATCCTTACTTTTATATTATCTAGCAAACTGAAGGGATACAATCTACAACAAATACATTGTAACTTCCTCTTCTCTCTCATGAAATCCCATCTCTTTTTCTCACATAGAATAATACATAGTCATAACACAATTCCCTCATATAAACTGAGGGTTTCCTTCTAGGGAAAAAAACCCTAAATTAACATAACTTTTATAGTCATATCTTCCACCTAATGAATGACCCATATTGACTAAAAGATTATAGTATTTTACAAGGAAAAATTTCTCTAAATTTTTCTTTAAGGGGCGCTACTCTCGAACCCGCCTTAGACCCCCTAGAAATAATAGTGGGGGGGGGGGGGTGGGGGGGAACCCCCCCACATCCCCTCATCAGGGAGTGGGATCGAAACATACCTTAAAAAAGACCTCTGAATCAGGAAGATAATTAGGTTCCACAACCAACACCTACAATCAAAGTTTCTTCCATAGTATGCCCACTCACTTCTGTCTCCACTTCAAAGATTTGCTGCAAATTTGGTAATGCTAGGACTGGTGCTTGAATCATATTCTTATTTAACTCCTAAAAGTCCCTCTGTTAATCCTTGCCCACTAGATACTCTTGCCACTCACTGTTATGGTGTGGAGTGCTGTTGCTACTACTAAAAATTTGTTCCTCAGGTATTGTGCTACCCCAAAAAACCTAACTTTAGAAAAATTAGTAGGCATCTTCCACTTCATGATGGCCTCCTTCTTGGAAGGATATATATTCAACTCTCCCCCACTTATCACATATCCCAGATGCACTAAATATTGTTGTGCAAACTCACATTTCTTGATATTTTCCAACATTTAGCACTTCTTTAATATCTCTAGCACTTGCATCAAATGTGAGATGTTCTCCTCCCAGGTCACGCTATATACCAACATATCACCCAAATAAACAATAAAAAATGAATATATAAAGGAGAAATTTATATAATTCATTAAATTCATGAATGTAGCTAGTGAAATGCATAGGCTAAATGAAATAACTAACCATTCATATAAACCTTTCCTAGTTTTGAAGGTAGTCTTCTAGGTGTCCTCTTCTCTGAATCAAACTTAGTGATACCCTGACTTTAAGTCCAACTTGGTGAAAATCATCTATCCAAGCGAGGGGTTTCATGTTCTTGAGCATAAATTTTCTTAGAACCCTCTAATCAATACACATCTTCCAAGTAACATCCTTCTTTGGCACAATGATGATGGGTGACCCACATGGTGAGGTACTTAGTCAAATGACACCTTGTTCCATTAGATGTTGCGACTGCTTCTTTACCTCAATTTCTTTTGTAATATATTGGTTGTGCATCCCAATTTTTGGAAACACAATAGGCAAACAAAATTTTGATCTTGTGCTCCACTTACCTTTTGGTTAGTATCCCTTTAGGATCATGGAAAACACCCCTATATTCCTACAAAAAATCTTCCAATTTCTCTTTCTGTTCCTTAGTACACCCCTTTAGAGATGAATTAGTTCTCATAGAATTTTTTACAAACATATTTTTTCTTAAAAAACAAACAATACTTCTTGTTAAAACTAATTAAATTTTCAGCCTAAATGGTAGATACTAGAAAGATCTTTGACTTGCCCTTGTACGTGTTGATGATGAAGTTTTTTCTATCCTTGAGGAGGTGGTATTGGTTGGATCTCCACATGAATATCACATCCCACATGTACATATAGGGACTCCCAAACACAACTCCACATACATCGAGTGGAGCTACATCCAATTCTACCTCATTAATAAAGTCAACTATGATAGAAAATTTGATTCTACACTATTTGGTTACCTTTATATTCACCTCCTTGTTGACCCATCCCGATGAATATGGGCTTGGATGGTTATGAGTCTCTAATACCAATTTATTAACTATATCTATTGCTATGATATTCGTCTATGATCTTGAGTCGAACATATCACTTTTATTCTTCTTAACCTATATCTTATATGGAAGAATTTGGTCATTTCCTTCTCTTCCTATTGCTAAAGGCTACTCAAATTCACACCCTCTTATATGAATGTACAAATAATATTCTTATCCATGTCCAAGCTATTTTCCACTTGATTAATGGACTTTGGGGCCATGTTATTTTTCTTCTTACCATATTTATTTCAATTCTTTGGGTTGATCTCTAGATGTAACTTCCACACTTCTCCTCTGTATGACCATCAATGTTACAATGGTTGCAATGGTTCCTAAGATATTTGAAATGGTGTGTTGTGGTTGTTATATTTTTTTCTTTTTGTCCTTTCCACTTCTTTTTCTCCTCCTTAGAAGCTTCTTGGTGCTACTTTTGCTTTGATCCACTTTATTGTCCTTTCTTCTAGACTATGTTCTCCAGGTACCGTGCTTGTATAAAAGCTTCATCCACTATTATAGGATTGAAAAACATCACCTTCTTCCACATATGGTTTTATGGACCCCCCATATACTTGAGGAGTACATATGGGTTCCTTGGGGGGGATACTGAGAATTAATGCCATCTTTATAAATTATGTGGTGTATCCTATACACATTTCTTGTGTCTCTGCCTGAAGTAATGACACTGGATCCACTGGTCCTCATTAATAAATACTTGGAAATTACTGAGAGGGGGGTGAATCAACAATTGCGTCTTTTAAATTATTTAATTCAACTAATTTCCTTTCCATAGAATTATCTTTTGTAACTAATGGCTTATGTATGGTTTCAACATTTAATTGTTACTTTTGCAACTACCATAGAGCTATTTATATATAAAACTATTCAAAATATTTCACACAAGAAAGACATTCAACATTTAATACATGAAAACACTAGATGTAAGTGGAAGCTCATAAAGGGAGAAAACCACGAATTTTTGGCTGAAAGTGATGTGAAGGCAAGATCCTACTCCCCTATTACATCAAGTTTTCTATAGGCTCCATCCTACAAGAGGCTACTACCTCAAGTATTCTGCAAGCTTCAGCTTGCAAGGAAGTTTCAACTCCCATAACGTTTCTGCAGGATACAACCCATAGGAAGCTCCAACCTAAATAGGCTATAACCTGTTATTTATCAAGATACAACTTGAAAGGAGACTATAATCTCCCGATCAAAGTTACAAATAAAATTTTCTGGTTACATGATGATCTTTGTCTCTGTTATGAAATTAGTCTCTCTTCTCTTTTAAACTGCTCATCCTCTCTGCTTCCAGTCTTCAAATCTACTCTCCTTTTGATGCCCTTTCTCCTCCTCTTTTCTCCTTGTCAGTGTTTTTCAAGATGTCTCATGTACAAATCTTTAGTTCATAAAAATTAATTATCATTCAATAGTGTATATTTTATAAACATGGTTCTTTGATTGTTTTCATTCTATATAGAAATTCGAAATAATTATTTCTCTCGTGATATTATAGGACTATTTGCATCTCACAATCTCTCCATTTCTAGTTGAGTTACAAATTAGGAAATGTTTTTTTTTTTTTTTGCATTGATTGTACAATCAAAAAAACATGGTCAAGGATTCCTCATTGCATAAGACAAATCTTGGATGATCAAATATGCTGCAATACAGGCTGTAAGAAGTCGTAGTACATTATTAACTAGGGAAACATAGGTTAAACACTAGAGACCTACGTTATAACGCTGTCTAGACACTATAGACATGTGTTACTGTTGTAATGAGGTCAAAAATATAAACTATGTTTTACAATTGTTCATGTTCAATCACAACCATGTGTTATTCAGCCTTTGTACTCTAGTTCTCTATTCTTCAAGCTTTGTTTTCTCATCCTTATGTGCAATTATGTTTGAGGCATTCATTAATGAACATGGGTCACCTTTACTCAATAAACCTTTGCACTTCACATCACTTTAATGGCTTGAGGTTAGAGTATGCACTCAATGGCAGCTTAGACTGCATTGTTTTGAAGGACATGATGGAGGGGATGCTAAAAGATAATAGCTTGAAGGAATTCATTGAAAATGATGTTCCTAAGCCTGCTTCGTCAGATGATGCCAATATTGATGCATGGCAAAAGAAAGTGACAAATGCGAGGAGGATTCTGTTAGAGGGAGTACGAGACCAAATTTTCTCAAGCCTCCATGGGAAAGCCACACCATATGATATGTGGAAGGATCTGACAGATCTTTTCCAAAGTAGCATCGACCATAGGAAATCGAAACTCAAAGATAAAATCAGGAAGATAAATATGGAAAAGGGTGACAACATTCCAAAGCATCTCACGAAGTTTGTCCAATGTCGGGATGAACTGGGGAGTGTGGGAATAAATGTTGCTGATGATGATTTTGTGAGCTTGGCTCTCTTGGGAATTTCTAAGAGTTGGAAAAATTATGAAGACTCTTTCAACAGATGGGAAAAATTTCTGGATTGGGAATGACTGTGGTCGGATCTAGTGCAGGAGGAGTTCAAGCGGAACACCAGAGATGGCTCTTCATCAAAGCATGATGATGAAGAGGATTGTGCTTTGGCTACCAAGGCAAAGAAGGGGAATGGAAAGAAATTCCATTATAAATTTGAGTCTAAAGGGAAGAAGATGAATATGTCCAAGGTGAAGTGTTTTCACTGTCATGAACATGGGCATCTTGCTACTAACTGTTTTCAAAAGAAGAAGAACAAGAAGGCTGCTGGAGTTGCAGCTAGTGAGGCCCTTGCCTCACAATTTGAGCTTGAATTTAGTTTTATCGCATGCATGGCGTCAAGTGAATTGGGATCGGTGTTGTATTTGGATAGTGGCGCTTCCTTTCACATGACAGGAGATAAGGAATTTTTCGGTGACTTGGAGGAGAAAGATCTCCAGATTCATTTAGAGATGGGTGACGACGGAAGGTACAGTGCTACCGGGATTGGTACCATTACCTTTCAGAGGGATTTCGGTAAACCATTTCAATTGAAAGATGTTATGCATGTTCCAGGTCTAAAGAAATTTTTTGTCTTAGTCGCAATGTTGGAGGACAAAGGCTATGACGTTTTTTTCAGTGATGGAAAAGATTTCCTGCGACATAAAACAATGGGTCAAGCCAAGAGGATAGGGATTCGAGTTAAGAATATCTACAAGCTAGAGGTAGATGGTTGAGCTAATATGATGGGAAAGGCATAAAAAGTGGTGAGTCGGGATGAGGGTGAATTATTGCATAGGTGATTGGGCCATCTTCATCATGGAGCCTTGAAAGTCATATAGCAAATATCTACTAGACTTCCAATGGGAACACTTGCTCAGTTAGATTGGTGTAAGGGTTGCACCATCGGGAAGTATGCAAAGTCCACCTTTCATGAGAAGGAGAACCATGCTTCAGGGATCCTTGAGAGAGTTCACACAAATGTGTGTGGACTGTTCTCGGTTGCTTTAATAGAAAAACATAAGTATTTTGTTATTTTTGTTGATGAATTTTCTCGTAAATGCTGGATATTATTCATGCAGAAGAAGGATCAAACATTCTTAAAGTTATGCGAGTTTAAGGAATTTGTGGAGAAATATTTGAGGAAGCAAGTGAAGGCTCTTAGGAGTGATAATGGTGGAGAATACATCTCTAATGAATACAAGAAATTCTGTAGAAAATAAGGAATTCGAAGAGAACTCATAGCGCCTCATAAACCACATCAAAATGGGGTCACAGAGAGGAAGAACAGAATGATCATGGGTGCAACACGAGCGATGTTGCATGATCAAGGCCTACCAATTCATTTGTGGGCGGAAGCATGCAACAATGTGGTTTATGTGAAAAATAGTTGTCCTCATATAGTACTTGGCATGAGTACACTTGAAGAAGCTTTCACTGGTAAGAAACTGGATGTTTCACAGTTTAAGATTTTTGGCTCATCTGTTTATGTGCATGTGACCAAGGACGCCAGGAAGAAGCTAGAGCCGACTGCTGAAGTTGGGATTTTTGTGGGGTACATAGAAACACCCCATAATTATCATGTGTATTTTCCAAACAGTCGAATGACTGTTGTGCGACAGGATATAAAATTCGATGAGGGGAAAGCCATGCAGTTGTCGCTTGAGAGAGAGCTGGACTTGCATGCGGAGGAGGAACTGTTGGTTCCCAAAGATGAGTTTCTAAATGTGGATCGGCCATAGGAGGAAGTTCATGGAGTGGAGGAGTCCACTCACGTAGAGTCAACCATCGAAACTGGCAGAAGCCATACCACAGAAGCTGATAGGCTGAGACTTGATGCTGCACAGAATGTAGGAGCCCCTACTTCACATCGCAGACAAAGATAGTCTCCTGACCGATTTACTGGATACATGGATCTCATGAGAAAATGTATTGTGACTGAACCATCTTCCTTTCAGGAAGCAGTGCAGGAGCCCACATGGGTAGATGCAATGGTGGAGGAGTATGACTCCATTGTAAAAAACAATGCTTGGGAAATTGTTCCAAGGCCGGTTGATAAATCAATGGTAGGTTCAAGATGGATCTACAAGGTAAAGCAAGCTGCTGATGGGAGTGTTGATAAATACAAGGCCAGATTTGTGGCCCAGGGCTTCTCACAAATCAAGGGGATAGATTATGAATATACCTTTACACCTGTCGCAAGGTATTCTTCCATAAGGACCATCCTTGCTCTCTCAGCGCAGATGGGCTGGCGCATTCATAAGATGGATGTGAAAACTGCGTTTCTCAATGGGATCATTGAGGAAGAGGTGTACATAGAGTAGCCTAAAGGTTTTGAGATCTTAAACAATGAGTCGCATGTGTGCCGACTCAAAAGAGCATTGTATGGGCTGAATCAAGCACCCCGTGCTTGGTACACTCGGATAGACATCTATTTTACCAGACTGGGCTTCACCAAAAGTGAAGCAGATGCAAACCTATACCAAATTGTGGTGGAGGGTAATATTTTAATCATTTTTCTTCATGTTGATGATTTAATGTTGATTGGTGATGAGAAACTGATACACTCATGCAAGGAGGATCTTGCAAAGGAGTTCGAGATGAAGGATATGGGCCTCCTTCATTATTTCCTTGGATTGGAAATATGGCAGCGAGATGGTGAAATTTTTGTGTCTCAAGGCAAGTATGCAAGGGAGATACTGGGTAAGTTTCACATGGAGGGTTGCAAACCCATGGATACTCCTCTTCCAGGAAACTGGAGGAAAAAGGATGCTTCTTCCGGAGAGGTAGTGGATGCTACTGTCTATCAATAATTAGTGGGTTTGCTAATTTATCTAGTTAGCACGAGATCAAACATTTGCTATGCGGTTAACTAGCCAAGTCAAGCTATGGCTAAGCCTACCAAGCTCTTCTGGAAGGCAGGAAAGCATGTCCTGAGATACCTGAGGGGCACATTAGAGTATGGTTTATGGTACAGACTGATGGATGAGGTGAAATTTTTGTGTCTCAAGGCAAGTATGCAAGGGAGATACTGGGTAAGTTTCACATGGAGGGTTGCAAACCCATGGATACTCCTCTTCTAGGAAACTGGAGGAAAGAGGATGCTACTTTTGGAGAGGTAGTGGATGCTACTATCTATCAATAATTAGTGGGTTTGCTAATGTATCTAGTGAGCATGAGATCGAACATCTGCTATGCGGTTAACCAACCGAGTCAAACTATGGATAAGCCTACCAAACTCTTCTGGAAGGTAGGCAAGCATGTCCTGAGGTACCCAAGGGGCACATTAGAGTATGGTTTATGGTACAAACTGACGGATGAGGTGAAGTTGCATGGCTTCACAGATGCAGATTGGGCTAGAAGTCCATTGGACAGAAAGAGCACATTAGGGGGTATCTTTAGTATCAGATATACAACTGTTTCTTGGTATAACAGGAAGTAGATATCCGTGGCACTCAGTATAGCTGAAGCGAAATACATGGTAGCGAGTCAGACTACATGTGGGGCTATCTAGATGAGAAAGATCTTGGTTGGTTTGTTTGGTTCTCATTTAGATCCAACAATGATTCATTGTGATAATCAGAGTTGCATTAAACTCTAGATTAATCCTGTGTTTCATGATAGATCTAAGCATATAGATATCCGGTACCATTGTATTAGAGATTGTGTGCAGATGAGGACCATGTTGCTTTAGTACATTCCCATGGAAGATCATGATACATATATTTTGATGAAGGCGCTCACTAGGAGCAAATTATATTACCACAGAGACAGGATTAGGGTGAAGGATAATCCCTTTCTTGTTGAGAGGGAGTGTTGAGATTCAACAAGAAGATCCTAGTGAAAATTAAGCACCTACACTAGGATGGAACCTCAAGCTATTTTTAGGTGGATGTCTATTTATAAATGCATGTCTATTTATAGATGTATGTGCAAGTTCTATTTACAGATGCATGTCGACTATTATTATCCCTTAATATTAGTTGGACAATAAACAATAATCTATTCTCAATGAGCACTTGGAAATTGTTAACTGAAGTGGAAAATCAGTTAGCTAAAGGAATTTCGAGTTAAGAGGTTGGTTGGTGGGACATGCAAGTGGACTTAGTTGTAACTGAGTGATTCGAAGTTGTAACAGAGTTGGAAGTGCAGTTATGAAAGTTGTAAGGTAGTTTAACTCAGTTGTGCTAGTTGTAACTGAATATACACTAGTGAGAGATCAAGTGAATTAATTATTAATTAATTCACAATTAGTGGTCTCACATGAAACTGAAGATTTACTACTATTAATTGCATGCATGTCAGATCCAGTGGAGACCCAGTTGAGTTCTAGGTGAAAGGGAAGTCAACTATCAGTTGTGACATTATCCGGTTGCACACATGCAACCACACACACATTGGATGTGCCCATGAGGATTGCACAGTCAAGGCAAGCAGGATTGCATTCATTCAAGGATTGCTATCTGCTGGGATTGCACAATGGAGGTAGTTTATCTGGAGATAGTAAATTGGCTAAGGAACTTGCCAATTTTTGTATGACAGTGTGAGACAATTAACTCATGTAATGAGAGCTTTTGGATTATAGCTTTGTATATAATTGTTTCATGATCCATGATATAATACATAATAGAAGATAATGGGGTTTTTAGCTATATGCTTTCCCCGGGTAAATTATCTGTGTTATGTGTGATTGATATTTCTTCACAATATTGTGATTGGCGATTGTGTTTCAAATTCTGCAAAGATTTGTAGAAGCGATTCTGTATTTAACATAAGCATATTATTTTTCAATCAAGAGAATCCAGGAAATACATGTATTTTGTATTAAATTTCTACAAAATCATCAAGCAACCCAAACCTCATTAACATGGCATATCTCATCAACATGACAAACATCATCTTCATGATAGACCTCATTTGACATCAATGCCTACATTTCCAATATATCCCCCTTTGGATTTATGCCAACACTAAGCCCCCCCCTGAGAGTCATCCTTCTTATTTCTCCTAGGAATTACTTATCCTTTCAACCTCATTTCTCCTGCCAAAAACTCTCTCTTTGACATCAATGAAAATGGGTTTTATAGGAAAATATCATTAATGTTTATATTCTTCTATTGAGATAGAAATATTCAACCATCATCATCAATATTATTTATGTATCATTTATTTATTAGTATTTGCTTATGAATTTGATAGGGATTAACTCATTTTGAAAGCAATCAACCTTTCCCAATATCACTGCACTTTATTTAGTTGTATTTGTCAATATATGAAAGGGACTGCACCCTTATTTTTTGAATCAATGAAAGGAATACCACTGTATTTATGTTCTTTATTGCATAGACCAACAAAAATATTATGAAAATGTATTTCTATGATGTAAAATACTAGCTAGGGTCACAAAGTTTACTCTAAAATACCACAATACCAATTAAAGGTCAAACCATAGGTAAATTTTTACATGCTTTACATCTTCAAATTATTGTAACTTGATATTCACTATGCCACTCTTAATTACCAAAGGGAGAGCTTTTTTTTCTGCATTAACCATCTCAATTGGATCACTGTGATAACTTGCAGAGGCCACCAATAATTTCAAAATTTCAATGCTATATCTTATGTGCTCCTTTTTTTATATTTCACCAATGCCTTGGACTAAGTCCTGTCATCTTCTAAAATCTATGTTTGTCATTGTTAGATTCCAGAGTATTATGTTAACGATCCTCAATTGGAGGTTGAAACTTGAGACCACTATGCCTACCTACAACCTTCAGGAGTATAACCACATCTCAATTTTTTTTTATAGAGACTTTCAGTACTTGTCTTCAACACTCTATTTATGAGGTTTCACCAATGTTTTGAACCAAGCTCTATCATCTTCCAATATTTATACCATCAAAGACTGATACTAGGATCAATTTGACTTGCTAAAGACTATAATATTGAGTATCTTCAAAAAATTTAAATGCTACACAAATGTATCATGTATTTAACACTCTCGTGTTTAATACCAAAAAATTGAAATGTTGTTCGAATGCCTCTTTTTATTTGAATGCATCATGTGCACAATAATCTAAGTAACTAAAATAGATAAAATTAAGAAGCCTTGAATCTTTCATTATATTCCCTTAGATTTTTGTTTAACTGATGCATTGGTTTTGAGCATAGGCCTGGTGCTCTTCCTTGTCCTGCACACATAGATTCCTTTGTCCTATCATACCCTATCCCTATTCAACTTGATTGGCATCACTTCAATATATTTCAAGTTCAAAGAAGACATTCCAAGTGTATGAATAATTTATTATATTTGTGATTGTTTCCTTAGTCACCTATGATGCTATGTCTTGAAAATCATAATGTGTCATGTCTATTACATCTTTTTCACCCATTCAACTATTTATTGGTCTAAAATGAGTTATTCTTACTAATTCGACCTATCCAATTGTCATTACAATAATCTAAATTGTCTTGACATGATTTGTCCCTATGGCACCTCAACATTAAAATTCCTTACCTATTGCCTCTGTCTCTTTGCCATTTCCTACCAAGTCTTTCATCCCTACCATTCCTGTAACCTCTATTCCATAATCATAATTCTTTTCTCATGATCATTACATCTTGAGATTCCTCTTAATAGTAGAATTCATTTCGGTAACATTACAAATACTGATATTCTTGTTCGCTCAAGTCTCTTTGGGTCTTCATTATTTTTTGGGTATTCACCTTGCCTCTGTGTCTTGAGAATAACTTGAGGCCGATTTACATAGTATATATCTCCAAGGTATATTTTTAGAGATTCGATTTTCTTTATGAATTATTCTGCAGATAAGTTATGTGGACCTTCCTTGGTTTCTCCGCATTGGTCTACTATCTATGCGTTGGTCCATTATCTATGAGCATTCATTTAGTATCTTCATCTTGTGTATAGATTGTGAGCGAGTCAGATGGTGTGGATATTGTGTCTTGTCGCTGGGAGCTCCATTCATTTTATTCTACAAATGTTATGGTGTCCTTTTCTAGTTCTTCTCTGCATAGGATATGGTGCCTCTTTTGCAATTGAAGTGTTGCAAAATGCCATAATTATGAGTTTTTTCTCTCAGTGGTATGCACTGTGTAATATATTTGTCCCCCAATTATAATAAACTTGCGAATATGAAAAAATAATAACACAATAGATGATAAAAGCTTCAGATATTTATTAATACCAAACCCTTGAGGTAGGGTAACACCATACAATTACTCCTTAAGGAAGGAGAATACTTCACAAGCCATATGCTTGTCAATACAATAATACTTGACATGTCTCAATGGAGAGTCTCTAGTCTCTATATAGGATTCAGACATACAATACCATGGGTCTCTCAATACCATACATGTAATACAATGGGCTTATCAAATTATTCCCTAACTACTTATAGTCCCTTACATAATGTGGGTTAACCACTTTATTTATTAAGTATGACCCATTTATTTATCATCCTTACATCATCACATTATTTCCTTGGGTACCTCCCTCTATACCCCATATTATCCCCCATATGTATAATTCCACCCCCTTTAAGCATGTTTCTTCACCTAAACATGAGAAGAACACAAATAATAAGATATACTCAAAACAGTAGTCCACTATTACCATGAATGCGCATCTAGCCATCCAAGAGAAAGGTGAACACTTGATCTATCCAGTGTCTCCTTCGCTTGAGATGGAAGTTGGTTCTTGTGGTTCCTCTATGTTGATGTGTTTTGGGTGGAACATCACACCTCTCTGTGCGTCTTCCAGGAGTTGTCGTCCTTGTTGCTAATTCTTTGCCACCTTGCTGGTTGTTGCGAGTGGTGATATGTTGAAGTTTTAATTGATGGTGTATCTTTTTTCAATTTCCTACTTGATGGAGCCTGAGTGGTACCATGTTCCTTCTGTTTCTTGTCTTCCATTATTACTTCTACCACAAAATCCTCATCTGATGTATCAATACTTATAGAGTTTTCTTCTTGGGCCTCCTTGAGCTCTACTTGTTTACTGATGGAAATATTTTGCAATGTAATTTTATTCTTTTTATACCAGAGCTTCAGGAATTTTTTCTGCACATTAATATTGATAGTACAAATAGATTCCATCCTAGGGTATCCCAAAGAAACATCCACATTATCCATATCATAAGTATAAAAATTGGAATGAAACACATAGTTATCCATAGAAAGCTTCAAATTTTTATAATTTTGAACATCCTCATTATCAACCTGTGCATTTTCAATATATTTTGCCGGAACTTGCAATTTCTTTTCCAAATTAACATTGATAAAATTATGTTTGCAATTAGGATTGATAGACACAATTATCTTCTCTATATGAATACATCCATGAATCTGTAATATGGAGATTTTAGTAGAAAATAACCCTTTATGTTTCTTATTTTGCTTTCTAGTATGAGACCATTTTTCCAAAAGCAAATTTTCAAATTATTTATCAGGAAGTTTCGT
This sequence comes from Pinus albicaulis, assembly GCA_034641835.2. Classification (NCBI taxonomy): domain Eukaryota; kingdom Viridiplantae; phylum Streptophyta; class Pinopsida; order Pinales; family Pinaceae; genus Pinus; species Pinus albicaulis. Next base: position 1,188,043,758 of record CM076578.1, on the reverse strand, counting down.
TAATGAAGAACTGTCAAGTGGCTTCCACCATATAGCTTCCTCATCTTTCAAATGACCCCTTATGAATAATTTCAAAATTAGTGGGCATGGAGATTTGTGATATTGTATAAATTCTTTAATATTGGGACCATCATCTTTTCCTGTAAAATTTCTTGCAAAATCTATCTTGCTATGACCCTTAAAATAGAGTGAGGCTTTTGAAGAAAATCACTTACTTTGGGCGAAAAATTAAAATGGACACAACTCGGTCAATATATCTCAGAATTCTTATTATAACCTATATTCGGAAATTGAATGACCATTCTGCATCTTCCTATGTGACTAGAATCATGAGTTGGGAAATTTGTGAACTCATATCTACGCTGCAACTAGCTGACTGTCACAAAAATTTCTGAAAATGAGCTAATTGTAAATCAGTGGTATCTCCCTTATCCAGAGTCCGATTCGACCATTTTTTTTTGAATTGGGTGTTTTTTCAAGAGGAGCTTAGATCTGCATTTAGTTTCTTAAAATTATACACAAAAATTTACAAAAAATGACCGGAGAGCCACCGTCCATGAATTTTTGTTAGAAAAATTTCTGCAAAACAACTGATTTTAAATCATTGATGTCTCCTTCATCTGGGCTCTGATTCAAATGTTTTTTTTTAAATGTGGTATTTTTTCATAAGGATTTCAAATATATATATATTTTTTGAAAATTTTGCACAAATATTTTCATATATGATCTGCAAACTCGTCACCCACTATTTTCCCCAAAAAATTCCCACAAAAAAGGAAAAACTCCACACTTTGCCCAAGAAAGAGCTCTGATACCAATTATAATATATATGATCTGACATTATAATAAACTTGTGAATATGACCTAATAATAACATAATATATGATTAAATATTCATATTTTTGTTAATATCAAACCCTTGAGGCAGGGTAACACCATACATTCACTCCTTAAGGAAGGAGAATACTCCACAAGACATATGATTGTCAATAAAAAAATACTTGACAAGTATCAATGGAGAGTTTTGAGCCTCTATATAGAATTCATACATATAATACCATGGGTAATTACCACAGGTCTCTCAATATCATACATCCAATACAACGATCTTATCACATTATTCCCTAACTACTTGTAGTCCCTTGCATATTGTGGGTTAACCACTTTATTTATTAACCATGGTCCATTTATTTATATACATCATCAAATTATTCCCTTGGGTACCTCCCTCTGTACCCCGTATTATACCCCTAGGTTAACTACACACTGACAATATTTTGAATGGTAGCCTTTTGTATTATGAGTTAAGTCTCAGTGTTAGGATTATTGCTTTAGAATTTTAATGCAGAAACATTGGATGCTCGGAAATGGAAATAATTGTATTGAAATTTCATTAATTTCTTCATTGACATATGCATTGGATATTTTAGTTGTCATGTAGATTACATTAATGTTCTCTGTGCAATGTAACATGATCTATTTTGAGATTTTTTGAGAATTTGATAATATCTCTGTGCTAGTTGTTGTCTGGCTTCATATTCCTTTGTGTTGGAAAGATTGAGAGGGGGGGGAATCAATATTCCTTTCAATTAGAGCATTAGTTAATCTTCAATTATTATCAGTGTTTGTACAATGATAACAGTAAACAAAAGGAATACAAATGCACACATTTTTAAGGTGGAAACCCTCTATGGGACAAAAACCACCTGAATTCTTTTCTAATAATTCTTTAATATTCAACTCCAATTGAAAATAAAGCTCCAACTTCCTAGAATCTAGAAAAGAATTCTTCTCCAGCTCCCACTAGATGGACGCTCCAATGCTCGAGATTCTTCAGTAGTCAACTGAATGGATGCCCCAACACCCAATGAGCTATAAATCACCCTAGAACCACCCTACCACCCTGAAGTTTTCACAGGCTTGAACCTATTTGTGACTTCATGCACCAGCCTAGCGCCACCCTACCACCCTATAGAAGAATAAAATAAGAATGGACTCCCGTACTAGGGAAAATGGTTCACTTTACAATGATATAGAATGATGTAGAAGAAGAAGACACACTAGACCATAACAAAAACTATGACACAACCACCTAATGATGATCCTCAACCTCCCAACACTGCCTCTTTAACTCTTGGCAAATAGACAATTGTACAATTTTTACAATGATGCATTTACAATGACTTAGTACATTGATACCTTTACAGTGACTGTATGCAGTGCTACCCACTTGAAGTCTTCATGCGATGAACTTAGTTCTACTGTTATGCACCTTGATTTCTTCTCTTTTCACGCTACCCTCTGCTGCACCTTGCTTTGATTTTCTACCCTAGAAAGTCTGGTCCTTTGCAGCCCTTGACAACACATTATCTAGCTTTTTCTTGCCTTCTAGGAGCTCGATATTGAATCTGTTGTATCTCTGTTATTTCAGATCTCCAATATGTGATTTTTGGTTATGTAGTATTCCTCTAAGTCTTTTTTCCAATAGGTCAGATCCAATTTGGATTCTTCAAAAGAGAGTTATGCCCAATATCTCACAATGACCTAATTAAGGACTGGTTTAGTAGAGCGAACTTGTACGGCGTGCCACGTGTCACTATTTCTTCATTCAGCTCTGAAATTGATAGTGAAAAAACTACAGTCCATTAATATCTTCCAATTTTTACAGAATTCCAATCTGATACTCAGAGAGAGAGTTATGACGATTTTCCCAAGGTCACTTCTTTGAGATGAAGTTTAGAAGCTTGAAAAAACACTGCCTTCCACAGATCATATATCCGAAAATATTGCGCACCTTGATCTGAAATTTTTATAGGAGCTTCCTCAGGATTTCGGCTTCGCCTCATAAGACTTTCAGCTTTTGAAACGTTGTAGCAAAAAAGTTATAGCACAAATTCCACGATGACCCGTTTCAGGTAGCGAAATCTCTACATAATGAGGATATGAGGATCACAATTTATATAAATGGTTAGGTTGAGAGGGAATTCAACAAGTGAACTTGGGAGGGATTTTAGGATCTTAAAAATTATTAATTATTGAATTTTCAATGACCCATGCCACAACCCCATGAGGTTTTATCCCACTAACTGGTGTTACAAACTTCAAACTTGAATATCTCTCAAACCGTGAAGAATTATGTGGTGTGCCATATATCAACAGAAAAATCTCGACAAGTAGAAACTATCAAAAACATTCTTTAGTAATTTTTTAGGTCAAAGTTCCCATGAAAGATCAGGGTAGGCCCTGGTGCTTCTTGGGTGGACATCAATGACAACTACTGATCAACAATATCCCTCTTTGGAATTAATGGCAACACAAGTACTCCCCCTGCGATCATGACACCTCTTCATACAACATTCTCTCCCCCCTTGACATCAGTGGCAAAGTGTATTCCCCCCTAAAAAGTAACCATCCTACAGACATGTACACACTTCCACTCCCCCTTTATATTATAAATAAGGAAAATCTAATGAGAACTTGGGATAATCCCAAGCTTCTGGCGAAGATATTCCAATGCTTCATGAGTACACTTATGATCATCAACGCTTCCTGCCCAATCTGCATCTGTAAAGGCTTGAATAATGAGATTGTTACCCTTGGGACACCACAAGCCATATTTTGCTGTTCCCTTTAGATATCGAAGAGTTATTTTGACGACAATAATATGTGATTCTTTTGGTGCTGCTTGGAACCTTGCTACTTGTCCAACTGCTTGCATAACATCTGGACGGGAGGCTGTTACATATAGAAGACTACTAATCATAGATCTTTACAACCTTTGATCCACATCCTTAGATGAGTCGTCTATGCTCAATTTGCAACCTGTTACCATCGGAGTAAGGATGGGTTTGCAATATTCCATTTTGAATTTCTTGAGCATTCACTTGATGTACTTGGCTTGACATATAAATATTACTTTCTCTTGCTGAGATATTTGAAGCCCTAATAAGTATGTCTACTCACCAAGTAAAGACATCTCGAACTCACTTTGTATCTTTGTAGCAAATTTCTTACTTAGTCGATCATCATTGATACCAAATATTATATCATCCTCTTTAGCTATTAGACGTGCTTTTGTTGTGTAACCAGCTCCAAAAATAGAAGAAAAGAGATATGAACGCCTTAGAAATAAGCCACTTCGAGGGGGCAACCTCCAATACATTACATAAATGAACAATTCTCCCCCCCCCCCCCCAAAAAAATAATCCTAGTGGGCCACCGTAACTTAAAAAATGGGGGTACAATAATAACAATAAGTGGGGCTACACTAACATAATAAGGGATTACACTATTAATAAGGGACTTAACATGCCCCTCTCCTTCAAACAAGTGTTGTCCTCAACGCTTGATTATTTCTTGATGCTTCTGTATAAAATTCTCATCATCCCATGTGAAATATTCTACAGGAAAGTTCTTCCACTTTCTGAGATACTCTGAAATTGATCGTACTTGTCGAGTTCTTGTTTTTGTGACCGCTTCAGAACTTCTTTCGATGTGATGTTGATATTCATGTTGTTTCATTAGATTTTGCACCAAAGTTAGGTTATCCTTTGAGAGTTGGAGAACTTGTCGTTGATGCTCGATGTCATCTTCCACTAATTTATCATCCATATTAGCTATTATTTTATCCTTCAAACCATACAACTTAGCCTTCATTTCTGCTTTTAAACCATCTATCTCATCTTCAGTTGCTCTTCGTAAGATCGAAATTTTTTGCACTTGGTACCGTAATTTTGATATCTCATACAACAATTCTTCCTCCTCATCCGTCATAGTATAGCTTTCTGAGGGCTTAATGGGTATGGAATTATTTTTTGGAGGCATAATAGAACCCATTACTGACAAAAATTCTTCAATATGCCCTTGGAATCAATTCAACTTGATTCACTTGCTTTTTAGGAGCTCTGTATTGAAATTGAATTATATCTGTAATTGAGAATCTTCAATATCTGAAATTCACTGCTGTAGTAGCCTTCTGAATTGTCTTTCAAATTCCACAGATATGATCTGATTTGGATTCTTCAAGACAAAGTTATTTCCAATCTCCCACAATGACCCAACTTTGGACTGGTTCAGTAGAGCGAACTTGTACGGCTTGCCACGTGTCACTGTTTTGTCCTTCGTCTCTGAAATTGATAGCCAAGAAACTGCGGTCCGTTTAATTGCAACCACTTTTTACGGCACTCCAATCCAATGCCCAGAGAGAGGATTATTGAACTTTTCCCACGATCACCTCTTTGAGATGAAATTTAGGAGCCTGAAAAAGCACTACCTTCCACAGATCATATCTCCAAAAATATTGCGAATCAAGCTCTGAAATTTTTTGACGACTTTCTTCAGGATTTCAGCTTCACACCATATGAATTTCAGATTCTGAACCTTCGTAGAAATTTTTTTATAGCGCAAATTCCACGATGACCTGTTTAGGAGCCTGAAAAAATACCTAACTTCCACAGATCATATCTCCAAAAATATTGCGAACCAAGCTCTGAAATTTTTAGAAAAACTTCCTCAAGATTTCAGCTTCGCACCCTAAAAATTTCAGCTTCTGAAGCTTCGTAGAAAAAAAGTTATAGCGAAAATTCCACGATGACCTGTTTGGAGCAGCGAAACCCTAGAATCCAAAGCTCCGATACCAAATGTTGTGTAACCAGCTCCAAAAATAGAAGAAAAGAGATATCAACGCCTTAGAAATAAGCCACTTCGAGGGGGAAACCTCCAATACATTACATAAAATGAACAATTCTTGGATGATACAATTTACAAAACCTCCTTTCTATATATAGGAGTCCATGGGGCCATAATGTAATCCTAGTGGGCCACAATGTAATCCTAGCCGACCTAACAATAATAATTTAAGGGCACAATAATAACAAAATGGGGGTTACAAGGGTACAATAATAACAATAAGTGGGGATACACTAACATAATAAGGGACTACACTATTAATATAGGGACTTAACAGCTTTAGTTGCTTCAACCGGAACATATATGTCGTTTGGAGCTCAACTTGCTGTAGCCACAATTTCACCATACTTGCCTTTCCTGATTTCACATTTTGCAGAGTTGAATAGTATTCTGTGTCCTTGATCACACATTTGTCCAATAATGAGCAGATTGTGATTCATGTTTTCAAACAATAGAACATTCTTGGCTAGAGAATATTTGCTTCCGAGAGTGACGATACCTGATCGTATAACATTTGAAGATCCATCATTTCCAAAGGACATGATTCCATCCTTGTTCTCTTTCAGAGATACAAATTTATTTCTATCACTAGTCATATGGGTTGAGCAACCGCTATTAACATACCACACATCTTTTTTGTTTTGAGCCTTGAGAGCGAGAGCACAATTATCAGTCTTCTTCTTCTTCCATGTTCGTTCGTTCTATGGCTTCGAAGGTTCTTTTGGAGGATTTTCAAGTCTGCAGTCTCTGGCTATGTGTCCAAAGTTTCGACATTTGTAACATTCAATATTATTTCTTAAATGTTCAAATCTATTGATGTTTCATTGAGCCCTGGGAGGTTCATATTTGATAGATCTCCTGGAATTGTATTGGTTCCTAGGGTACGTGCAACATTCTACAACTTTATGACCAAATTTTCCACATGAATAACAATAGCCATAAAAAATATGTTGGTACCTGGATGGAAATCTTCGTCGAGGAATCGTCTTCCAAGGATTTTCTTGTGAATCTTGTCCAATGAAGTCTACATGCATGTCAGAACTCATAGGTTCATTGTACGTTGTTGTAGAAGGTCCTGATTCTTCTTCTTTGTAACCGAGGCCAATTCTGTCGTTGTAAGATCGTTGATTGTTGATGAGTTATTCCAATTCCCTTGAGTTGTTGGCATAGTTTTGGATAGTTTTTCCCTTCTTCACATCCTTATGAAGCGAGAATACTTTGGATTCTAATGCTTCCCTTTCTTGGTTGCTTTCTTCCAACTTCTTTTGAAGTGACTCTTCAGTACATTTGTGTTCTTCAACTTCAATTTTGAGACCTTGAACTTGTTCTTCAAGAGTATTGGAATGGATATTATCAGCCTTGAGCTCTTTTATAAGCTTGATTGCCTCCTTATAAAATTGTTTTATGGTCATCCTTCTTCTTCGTTGTTTGATACCTCTTGTTTAATGTGCATGGCCATAAACAATTCTTCTTCGCTGTCAGTGTCTTCATCAGATGATGAACTATCTTCTTTAGAGAGAAAGTTCCTTTTAAATCCTTTTTTTTTTCTTTTCTTGTTGAATTTCTTAAAGCCTTTCTTTTCTTTTGAGTTTCCATCACTTTTGTTCGAAAATTTTTCTACGAAATGCCCAACCTCACCATAGTCGAAACATATCAATGGAAGTTTACCCTTGAATTTTCCCTTACCAATTTTCAGTTTTCTCGTAAAGTAAGCGTATTCTCCATCTGAAAGACTTTCTTCATCATCTTCCTTTTATTCACACTTGGAGGTGCAGGTCTATGCCTTTGAAGGTTGTTTCTCCTTATTGTTTTTCTTAGATGCATCAAATGAAGTTTCTAGTTGCGAAGTACCCTCTTCTTCATCAAGTCTCATTTCATATGCTATGAGAACTCCATGTAATTCTTCTTTGCTGAGTTTGCCCAAATTTTTTCTATATTCTAAGACCGATACCTTTGGGTTGAATCTCCCTGGTAGCGTTCTAAGAATATTTCATATAATAGTATTCTCATCAACATGCTCTCCTAATCCTTCCAGAGTGTTGGTTATTTCATCAATGTGTTGGAATTATGCAACAATGTTGTTATCTTATTTCATTTTGAGTCGCTCAAATTTTTCTCTGTAGATTTGAAACTTTGCTTCTTTGACATTTGAGTCACCTGCATATATATTCTCAATCTTGGCCCATACATTTTTGGCGGTTTTACAACCCAACACCTTATGATAAGCATATTCAATAAGTCCACTGATAATAATATTCTTTTCTTTTGCATCATTTACCAAATTCTTCTTACCTTGTTCATTTGCGGTTGATGTAAATCCATTTTGAACAGTGTCCCATACTTTGTAACCTTGCGCCAGGAGATAGACCTCCACTCTTCCTTTCCAGAGTGCATAATTATTTTCATTGAACATAGGTACACCATTCTTGGTATGCTCCATGACCTCCTTCCAACTGTTAAACTGCTATTGAAGGAACCAAAATCTGATACCAATTGTTGGAAATAATGAGAGGGGGGGTGAATCAATATTCCTTTCAATTAGAGCATTAGTTAATCTTCAATTATTATCAGTGTTTGTACAATGATAGCAGTAAACAAAAGGAACACAAATGCACACAGTTTTTAAGGTGGAAACCCTCTCCTAGAAAAAAACCACCTGAATTATTTTCTAACAATTCTTTAATATTCTACTCCAATTGAAAATAAAGCTCCAAATTCTTAGAATCTAGAAAAGAATTCTTCTCCATCTCCCACTAGATGGATGCTCCAACGCTCAAGATTATTCAGTAGTCCACTGAACGGATGCCCCAACACCCAATGAGCTACAACTCACCCTAGCACCACCCTCCCACCTTAAAGTTTTCATAGGCTTGAACCTATTCGTTACTTCATGCATCAGCCTAGCACCAGCCTACCACCCTATAGAAGAATAAAATAAGAATGGACTCCTGTACCAGAGAAAATGGTCCACTTTACAATGATATAGAATGATGTAGAAGAAGAAGACACACTAGACCATAACCCAAAATATGACACAACCACCTAATGATGATCCTAGACCTCCCAACACTGCCTCTTCAAATCTTGGTAGATAGACACTTGTACAATTTTTACAACGATGCATTTACAATGACTTAGTACAATGATACCTTTACAGTGATTGTATGCAGTGCTGCCCACTTGAAGTCTTCATGTGATGAACTTATTGCTTCTGTTGTACACCCTCATTAATTCTCTTGTCATGCTACCCTCTGCTGCACCTTTCTTTGCTTTGCTGCCCTAGAAAGTCTGGTCCTTTGCATCCCTTGACAACACATGATCTAGCTTTTTCTTACCTTCTAGGAGATCTATATTGAATCTGGTGTATCTCTGCTATTTCAGATCCACAATATATGATTTTTGGTTTTTTAGTATTCCTCTGAGTCTTCTTTCCAATGCCACAAGTCTAACCCAATTTGGATTCTTCAAGAGAGAGTTATGCCTAATCTCTCACAATGACCTTTTTAAGGACTGGTTTAGTAGAGCGAACTTGTATGGCATGCCACGTGTCACTGTTTCTTCATTCAGCATTGAAATTGATACTAAAAAAACTAAAGTCCATGCAATATCTACTGTGTTTTACATAATTTCAATCCGATATTGAGAGAGAGAGTTATGATGATTTTCCCAAGGTCACTTATTTGAGATGAAGTTCAGGAGCCTACAAAAACACAGACTTCCACAGATCATATCTCCGAAAATGTTATGTAGCTTGATTTGAAATTTTTACAGGAGCTTTCTCAGGATTTTGGATTCGCCTCATAAAAATTTGAGCCTCTGAAACATCGTAGAAAAAAAGTTATTGCGAAAATTCCACGATGTCCTGTTTCAGGTAGCGAAATCCCTACATGATGAGGATATGAGGATTACAATTTATATAAATGCTTAGGTTGAGAGGGACTTAAACAAGTGAACATGGGAGGGATTTTAGGAGCTTAAAAATTATTAATTATTGACTTTTCAATGACCCATGCCACAACCCCATGGGGTTTTAGCCTACTAACTAGGGTTACAAACTTCAAACATGAATATTTCTCAAACCGTGAAGAATTATGTGGCATCCCATATATCAACGGAAACATATCGACAAGTAGAAACCATCAAAAAAATTCTTAACATACAATATAGTAATTTTGTAAGTCAAAATTACCATGCAAGATTGGGGTAGCCCCTGGTGCTACTTGGGTTGACATATGTGACAACCACTGATCAACACTTTGCAAACGATAAATTTTTCTTTTAAACATGATTCAAAGAATGAGTCACAATATTAAATTCTACATTGTCCTCACCACGACGTCGTGGCTCCTTTTCTGTGACAAATATGCTTTTGACATAATCCACCCTGTGCTTAATTTTTCTTAGGTTCATTCAAACTTCTTGCATTCACTAGAATTATTGTATGATTTTGGTTTTCTTTTCATTCATACTCTCATATAATTTGGACATTTGATGACATCTTTGCACAAAATGATATTTTATACCAGTACTATGTTAGATTAAATGTTGGACAAAGACTAGATGTCTTCATATAAATATAACTCCTGCATATATAAATGTCTTCATTTGTGACATTATCACAATAGTATGCAAATAATATGGTTTGAGTGTCATTAATATGACATTTCATGTTGAAGAATCCTAGGAACCAGATATATAGATTCTGCTTCTGCTGATTTGATGTCATTACATTTGATTTCTTCATAGATCCGAGAATATCAATTAAGTACACATGCAATACAAAGTAGTTTAATGCATAGATCATATATATTCAAAATTATTAAATTTGAAGAATTTTTAATAATTATAATGATGAAAAAATAAATAATGAGCTAGACTCATATTCAAAATGGTTTGACTATGTATGCATAGGCTACAATAAAACATGTGCATTATGAGCATGCTTATTTACTTGTCATATATACATTTTTGCATAAAAATTGTATCAAAGGATAAACTTCTGGACAAGGGATCAATTTGATATTGTCTTTTCATAATGAATATGGTTTGGTTCTGCATATATAAGCTAGTATTATTCATGCTGCTTCTCTGGCTGCCCCAAAGTCTCATCACTTAAATATTTCTTTACTCTTTTAGTCTTCTTGTTGCTATTCATATGATTTGGCTGCTTCTGTAGAGTCTCCCACTAAGAAAATTCATTGTTTTTCGTATTCTCTACATCTATTTGAGGCTCCTCTTTGAAGTCAAACTAGTGAGAAGAGGAAGCAAGGACTATCCTAAATTTTTGCTTTAGATATTCAAATTGTTCTCTTCACTATTTTCAAAACCACCTATTTTCTCAACCACCTATTCTATGAGGAAGTGATAGTTTATAGGAATATGTTTAGTCATTGAATGAAGCACTAGATTGTTTGAAATAATTGTTGCACTATTATTGTCACACTTAATAGATATTGGTTCACTGAAAGTTACCTTCATATATTGTAAAGTCTGTTTCATCCAAAGCACTTGTGTGCAACAAGAAGTAGCTAATATGAATTTGAATTATGATGTAGATAGGGATACTGAGGATTTATTTTTGCTTAACAATGTAACCCATGATTCTCCTAAGTAGAATGCACCACCACTTGTAATCTTCCTATCATCTACACAACTGGCGCAATATACATCAGTGTAGGTTGTCAATGTGATCCGATCACAGGTCGAGTATTACTCTAACCATCATGTATGGTATGCATATCTTTTAATTGACTATGGCTTATACAAGTTTAAATGAGCGTGTTAGTCCATCGATTATAGTGCATAAAAACATAAACATAAATAAATGTACTTAACATATCAAGAAGCATAAACACGTAAGTAAGAGAGAGAGACAACCAATTGGTAACAGAGTTTACCCCTCCATCTCTCTGGGGCTACATCTCCAAATATGCTTCAATTGGAATGAAAATCTTCTATATTCCTTCTTCAAAGTAAGCTTTCTTACATTCAAGCTCTATGGCCGAGCATTAGCCAAGCACTATGGCTCTCAATGTCTAAGCATTCTATCCTTTCTCCTTTTTCCTCTCAATTCTCACATAAGGAATATATATATTTTTCCCTCACCCACTCTCCAACAAAGAGCATTAATTACAAGACCCACAATTGTAGGGCCTAATTACAAGGAAGTAAAAACAAGATCCTTGAAAGTAGGATCTCCAACAATCTCAGGCTCATAAGTGGGAAAAGTCTCAAAACCACCTAAAGAATCTTCAACCACGCCCTTGATTCTCTCAACCTACAATGGAAAAAAATAGAGAATTGGTGTGAGGTGGTTTCTCACATAAAAACCAATTTCCCTAATTACATTAAATGAATAATATGTGAGAAAATTTTTCTCTCACAAATATTAATCATTTATAACAATAATGCATGGGTTTAATAAGGGCTCATAAAATTCATAATTAAATGCATGAGCATAATTTCACCCACTTAGGTACTTTGTCATCAACTTCAAATCATGGCGCAAAGCTATTTCATGTGCGAAGATCCTTTCGAATCACAATGTGAAGTCCTTTCCTCTTGGGTACCATAGTCTATAGTCTCTAGTTCCTTTCAAATATCTAAATATTCTTTTTGTCGCTAGTAAATGACTTTGTTTAGGTGAGGAATTGTATATTTTCACCAATCTGACTGCCAACATTATATCCGGTCTAGAAGTTATTATATATAGTAAACTGCCTATCATAGATCTACAAAGCTTCAGGTCAACATCATATGATTCAACATATTCAACATCCAACTTCCATGGGGTTTGAGACAGGTTTACAATATTCCATTTTAAAATTCTTTAACGTATCCTTTAGATACTTTTCTTGAGAAATGAATATACTTTTTGACTATTGTAAATTTTTTAGCCCTAGGTAAAATGTAAGTTCTCCAATCATTTACATTTCAAACTCAAACTTCATCTCATTAGAAAAATAATGCACTAAATTGTATTTTTTGCTTCCAAAAATAATATTATATACATACACCACCACAATTATGGGTTCATCTTCATTGGCCTTTATGTACAAGTTATTATCAGCTGCACCTCTCTTGAAACCCTAATTTTAAAGGTAATTGTCCAACCTAGAGTACCATGCCTATGGTGCTTGTTTAAGTCCATACAATGCCTTCTTTAACCTGCATACATCATTTGGATTATTTGAAAATAAGAAGCCCTCATGTTGTTCTATATAGACCCCCTCCTTAGGTTCCCATTTAAAAATTTTGACTTCACATCCATCTAGTATATTTTGAAATATTTATATCCTCCAAAAGCAAGAAAAATTCAAATTTCCGCCAGTCTTGCCACTGGTGCAAAAGTTTCTTCATATTCAAGACCTTCTACTTGTGAGTAACCCTTACATACCAGTATTGCTTTATTTCTAAAAATCCACCCTTATTCATTCATATTATTTTTGAATACCCATTTTGTACCTATGCCATTATTTTTTGCTGGCATTGGTGTAAGTTCCTAAGTCTTTTTCTTTTCAATATGATCTAGCTCCTTGTTCATAGCATATATCTAGTGTTTGTCTTTGCTTTCTTCATCAAAATTTCTTGTTTCAATCTTTGACAACATGGTTAGTTGAGCTTAATCTATTTTCTTTATAAGTTGCCTCCTCGTTTTAACTCCTTCACTTTGATCACCAATAATTTGGTTATGAGGGTGATTATTTTGTACATACCTTGAAGTATCCTTCAAATGAGTCTATGTATTTTCTAATTCTTCATCCTGTGATCCTTATTCATTGACATGGTGATGATCCAAGAGATTGATAAAACCTACTTTCTTGTTCTTGTCAGGCAACCCTTCATCAAACTTTACATCTATAAAATCCACAATATTATGCAAAAAATTATTATAACACTTGTATCCTTTAATTTTTGTTGAATATCGTAAAAAAATTCCTTCATATGATCTCAAATCAAAATTCCCTAACTTTTCATCATTGTTTTTTATATTAAAATTACTCTTGAATACTTTAAATTATTTGATAAATGATGGTTTATCATGCCACAATTCATATGGCGTCTTATCAAAATTTGGTCTGAGATGTGTCTTATTCAAAATATGAACTATTGTGAGTACTGATTCTTCCCAATAGGTTTGAGGAATGTTTCTCTCTTGCATCATGGATATGGCCATTTTCTGTACAAATATGTTTTGTCTCTATGAAAATCCATTTTTTTAGTGAGTATCTACAATAGTATAATACCTTTTTATACCAAGTTCATCACAAACGTATTAAAAATCATTTGCAGTAAATTCACCTCCTAGGTCTGACCTCATACACTTTATCTTGCACCCTGTTGGATTTTCATCTAATGAATTGAATATTTTTAACTTCTCAAATTATTATGAATTGTTTCTAAGGAATGCTGCCCATGTAAATCTTGAATAGTCATAAATTAACAGCATGAAATATCTTTCTCCTCCTGGTTCTTGTTTTCTAGAAGGACTACACAAATCCATATGTACTAATTGCAAGGGCTTACTGCTTGAAAAATGATCCTTGACCTTGAATGATATTCGATCTTGTTTTCCCATTTGACATGATTTGAAAATATGATTTTTAGGTTTCTTAATCTTTTTTAGATATCTAAATACTATTTTTTTAGTAAGCCTAATGATGTGATCAAAGTTGAGATGTCCTAGTATCCCGTGCCATAACCAAGGTTCATATTGTTTGTTGATGCAACACTCTTCATTATCTTCCTTCAAAATGTATCCATTATTTTGTGTTCGAACTCCTTTAGCCAAGACCTTTTGTATTGTTGTTGACCCGATCTCACAGTCCTAACCTTTGAAGAGGAAATCACAACCTTTGTCACACATATAGCTAACACTCAAAAAATTATGTTTTAGTCCTTCAAGAAAAAATACATCTAGAGCCTTTATTCTGCCATTATTAAGACTGGATATACCCTTTGTTGAAGTTCAACAATAAATTTCAGCACCCATGCTAGTGTGGGATGAGGAGGTCCAAGAAGCACCTACACTAGTGTGGGACCACAGGTCTTAGAAACACCTACACTGGTGTGGGATAAATTTGGTGCATGTCTATTTTAGTTATCCCTTAATTAAGATGGACAATAAAATGTAATCTAATCTCAAAATAACTTGTAATAGTTAACTGAGTGTGATAAACTCAGTTAACTCATGAATTTCAAGTTGAGGGTATTTGGTGAGGCATGCAGAGCAATTCTAGTTGTAACAGAGTTCAAAGTGCAGTGATGCATTAGTTAATGCAGGTTGTAATCAGTTCAAGTCAGTTAAGTGAGCTAAACTCAATTGTGCTAGTTGTAACTGTTTGATACACTAGTGAGAGATCAAGTGAATTAAATATTAATTAATTCACAATCAGTGATCTCACATGCAATTGAGGATTTACTATTATTAGCTGTATGCATGTCAGTTCTAGTGGAGACCCAGTTGAGATCTAGGTGAAAGGGAACTTGACTATCAGTTGTAGGATTATTGGGTTGCACCCATGCAACCAAACACCCATTGGATTTCCCATGATCCTTGCGCAGTTTAGGAAGGCAAAAATTCCTATGGAATAGGGATTTAATTCGACACAAATTGCGCAAGCAAGGCAGGTTGTCTGGAGGTAGTAAATTGGCTAAGTATTGGTTAGTTTAATATGAGACAATGTGAGATAGTTAGCTGAGTATAGGAGGGCTCTTGTGAGAAGAGTTGTATCTAATTTATTCATGTATCCATGCTAAATATACAATAGAAGATAGTGGGGTTTTGAGCAACAATATTTCCCTGGGAAATTATCTGTGTTGTGGTTTGATAGATTCTTCTTTGCTTCATGTGATTGGTGATTGTGTTTTTTTTTTTAATTCCGTAATTGATTTGTAGAATTGATTCAGTATATATCTTTAGCACATTGTTAGATTGGATTGAATCCATGATATACATGCTTGTTGTATAATTTATACATGGTATCAGAGCACAGGAAATCACAATAGTGAATGAGGAGCTGAGTTTGTGACTGGATAGAATTCGAATTTGCAGAAAGAATTTCTTGGTGCTATAGCTGATTCAAGATAGAAATGGATTTCAATGGCTTGAAATTGGAGTATGCACTCTAGGGAAAATACAACTATATTTATTGGAAGGACAGAATGGAGGCATTACTCGAAGAAAATGGCTTGAAGGAATTCATTGACAATGATGTTCCTAAACCCGTTGTGGTAGATGCTGCAAATCTTGATGCATGACAAAAGAAAGTGGCAAAGGTGAGGAGGATCCTACTAGAGGGAGTACGGGACCACATTGTCTCAAGCTTCCATGGGAAAGCCACACCATATGAAATATGGAAGGTTTTGACAGATCTATTTTAGAGAATCAGTGACCATAGGAAATTGGCACTGAAAGATAAAATCAATAAGATCAAGATGGAGAAAGGCGACTCCATGCAAAAACATTTAAAAAAGTTTGTCCAATGTCGGGATGAGATGGGGGGCGTTGGAATTACTGTCGCTGATGATGATTTGGCGAGTTTAGCTCTCCTAGGACTTCCCAAGAGTTGGCACAATTATCAAGACTCTATCATTGGAAGGGAAAAGTTGCTAGATTGGGAATGACTGTGGTCAGATTTTGTGCAGGAGGAGTTCAGACGGAACACCAGAGATGGATCTTCATCTAAGAATGAAGATGAAGAAGATTGTGCTTTGGCTTCCAAGGGGAAGAAAGGTAAGGGGAAGAAATTCCATTCCAAATCTGAGTCCAAAGATGGCAAGAAGCGCGACATTTCCAAAGTAAAGTGTTTTCATTGTCACGAGCATGGGAATTATGCTAATAACTGTCCACAAAAGAAGAAGAACAAGAAGGATGGAGGATCTGCAGTTGGTGAGGCTTTGGAATCAAAATTTGAGATTGAATTCTCATTGATCGCATGCATGGTGTCAAGTGCATTGGGATGTGTGTGGTATTTGGATACTGGTGCTTCCTTTCACATGATGGGAGACAAGGAACTTTTCAATAGCTTGGAGGAGAAGGATATCCAAATGCATATCAAAATGGGTGATGACAGGCAATACAGTGCTACTGGAATTGGTACCATGACCTTCTAGAGACAGTCAGGTAAACCCTTTCAATTAAAAGATGAAATCCATGTACCAGGTTTGAAGAAAAATTTAGTCTCAGTTGCAATGTTGGAGGATAGAGGCTATGATGTTGTTTTTAGTGAAGGAAAAGCTTTCATGTGACAAAAAACAATAGGAAAAGCCAAGAAGATTGGGATTCAAGTTAAGAATCTCTACAAGCTAGATGTAGATGACTGCACAACATTGATGGGAAAGGTGGACAAAGTGGTGAGATGGGATGAGGCAAGTTATGGCACAGAAGATTGGGTCATCTTCACCACCGAGCCTTGAAAGTCATGCAATAGATTTCTATGGGTCTTACCAAGGGTACACTTATGTAGTCAGACACATGCAAGGGATGTACTATGGGAAAATATGTAAAGGCCACCTTTCATGAGAAGGAGAATCGAGCCTCGGGGATCCTTGAGAGAGTTCACACAGACATGTGTGGGCCATTCTCTGTTGCTTCGACAACAAAACATAAGTACTATGTGATATTTGTTGATGAACTTTCTTGTAAGTGCTAGATCTACTTCATGCAGAAGAAATATCAGACATTCTCAAAGTTTCTTGAGTTTAAAGCACTGATGGAGAAAGACACAGGGAAGCATGTGAAGGCTCTTAGGAGCGATAATGGTGGTGAGTAAATTTCTAACAAATTAAAGAACTTCTGTAGCAAAGAAGGAATTCAAAGAGAACTGATAGCGCCTCATAACCCACAACAAAATGGGGTCACTGAAAGAAAGAAAAAAATGATTGTGGGTGCAGCAAGAGCGATGTTGCATGATCAAGGCCTACCGATACAACTATGGGCGGAAGCATTGAACATTGTGGTATTTGTGCAGAACCGTTGTCCTCATAGGATACTTTGCATGAGTACACCAGAAGAGGCTTTCATTAGTAAGAAACCCGATGTTTCACATTTTAATATTTTTGAATCATTTGTTTATGTGCATGTGACCAAAGACGCCAGGAAGAAGATGGAACCAATAACTGAGATTGGGATTTTTGTGGGGTACACTGAAACACCCCACAACTATCAGGTGTATTTTCCAAAAAACATAATGACTGTTGTGCGACGGGATATAAAATTTGATGAGGAGAACGCCATGCAATTGTCCCTTGAGAGGGAGCTGGATTTGCATGCTGAGGAGGAACTCTTGGTTCCCAAGGATGAACCTCAAGATGTGGAGCATCCACATGTGAAGGATCATGGAGTGCCAGAAAACACTCATGCAGAGTCATCCATCAGAAATGGTAGAGGTGCACCACAGAAGCTGATAGATTCAGACTTGATGTTCCAGAGAATGTAGGAGCCCCTACTTCACAATGCAGACAAAGACAATCTCTAGACATGTTTACTGGATACATTGCTCTTATGAGAAAATATATTGTGAATGAACCATATTACTTTTAGGAGGCAGTGCATCAACCAATTTGGGTTGATGTAATGGTGGAGGAGTATGACTCCATTGTCAAGAACAGTGCATGGGAGATTGTCCCAAGACCAGTCGAAAAATCAGTTGTTGGATCTAGATGGATCTAGAAGGTAAAGCAAGCTGTTGATGAGAGTGTGGAGAAATACAAGGTAAGATTTGTGGCCCGGGGATTATCACATATTGAGGGGATAGATTATGATGAAAATTTTGTACCAGTTGCAAGGTACTCTTCCATTAGATCCATCCTTGCACTCTCAATGCAGATGGGCTAGCACATTCATCAGATGGATGTGAAAACTACATTTCTCAATGGAGGGATTGAGGAAGAAGTGTACATAAAGCATCCAGAAGGTTTCAAGATCTTCGACAGTGAGTCGCATGTGTGTCAACTCAAGAGAGCACTGTATGGGCTGAAGCAAGCACCTCGTGCTTGGTACACTCGGATAGACAGTTATTTCACCGGACTAGGCTTCACCAAAAGTGAAGCTGATGCAAACCTATACTAGATTGTGGTTGAGGGTAAGCTATTGATTATTTTTCTTTATAGTGATGATCTAATTTTGACTGGTGATGAGAAGCTGATACACTCATGCAAATAGGATCTTGCAAGGGAGTTCGAAATGAAGGACATGAGACTCCTTCATTATTTCCTTGGTTTGGAAATATGGCAGCAGGATGGTGAAATTTTTGTTTCTCAAGGCAAGTATGCCAAAGAAATACTGGGTAAGTTTCACATGGAGAGATGCAAACCCATGGACACTCCTCTTCCAGGAAATTGGAGGAAAGAGGATGCTACTTCTGGAGAGGTAGTGGATGCTATTGTCTATAGGTAGTTAGTTGGTTCACTGATGTATCTAGTGAACATTAGACCAGACATTTGCTACCGAGTTAACTGGATGAGTCAAGCTATGGTTAAGCCTACCAAGCTCTTTTGGAAGGCGGGGAAGCATCTATTGAGATACCTGAGGGGCACATCAAAGTATGGATTATGGTACAAACATACAAAGGGAGTGAAGCTTCAAGGCTTCACAGATGCAGATTTGGTAGGTAGTCCATCAGACACAAAGAGCACATTAGGAGGAATCTACAGCTTAGGATTGCCAACAGTTTATTGGTACAACAGGAAGCAGCGATCTGTGGCACTCATTTCAGTAGAAGCAGAGTACATGGAAGCAAGTCAAGCTGCATGTGAGGCTATCTGGATGAGAAATATCTTGGTTGGTTTGTTTTGTTCTCAGATGGATCCGACAATGATACATTGTGATAATCAGAGTTGCATTAAAATATTGATTAATCATGTGTTACATGATAGGTCCAAGAACATAGATATCTGGTATCAACATCTCAGATATTGTGTGTAGAGGTGAATAATGTTACTTCAGTACATTCCCATGGAAGATCAGGATGCAAATATTATGACGAAGGCACTCACCAGGAGCAAATTCGAATACCATAGAGGCAGGATTGGGGTGAAGGATAATCCCTTTCTTGTTGAGAGGGAGTGTTGAAGTTCAACAAGAAATTTCAGCACCCACGCTAGTGTGGGACCAGGATGTCCAAGTAGCACCTACACTAGTGTGCGACCACAGGTTTTAGCAGCACCTACACCGGTGTGGGATAAATTTTGTGCATGTCTATTTTAGTTATCCCTTAATTAAGATGGACAATAAAATGTAATCTAATCTCAAAATAACTTGTAATAGTTAACTGAGTGTGATAAACTCATTTAACTCATGAATTTCTAGTTTAGGGCAGTTGGCGAGGCATGCAGAGTAATTATAGTTGTAACAGAGTTCGAAGTGAAGTTTTGCATTAGTTAATGCAGGTTGTAATCAGTTTAAATTAGTTAAATGAGTTAAACTCAGTTGTGCTAGTTGTAACTGTTTGATACACTAGTGAGAGATCAAGTGAATTAAATATTAATTAATTCACATTCAATGATCTCACATGCAACTAAGGATTTACTATTATTATTTGCATGCATGTTAGTTCCAGTGGAGACCCAATTGAGATCTAGGTGAAAGGGAACTTGATTATTAGTTGTAGGATTATTGGGTTGCATCCATGCAACCAAACACCCATTGGATTGCCCATGATACTTGCGCAGTTTAGGAAGGCCAAAATTCCTATGGAATAGGGATTGCATTCCACACAAATTTTGCAAGCAAGGCAGGTTGTCTGGAGGCAGTAAATTGGCTAAGTATTGGTCATTTTTATCTAAGAAAGTGTGAGATAGTCAGCTGAGTATAGGAGGGCTCTTGTGAGAAGAGTTGTATGTAATTTTTTCATGTATCCATGTTGAGTATACAATAGAAGATAGTGGGGTTTTGAGCAGCAAGATTTCCCCTGGAAATTATCTGTGTTGTGGTTTGATTGATTCTTCTTTGCTTCATGTGATTGGCGATTGTGTTTTTTTTTTTAAAATTCCGCAATTGATTTTTAGAAGTGATTCAATATCTAGATTTAACACATTGTTAGATCAGATTGAATCCATGATATACATGCTTGTTTTATAATTTCTACACCCTTTCCTCTAATTCTTCCTACTACATCATTTCCAAATGTCACATTGCCTGTTTTATTTTCATCTAAAGAGACAAACCTGTTTTTAGCCCCTATTACATGTCTAGAAAAACCACTCTCCACATACCTTTGAATATTCTAATTTTGAGCATACAAAAGTAGGCCACACTTATCAACTTTATTCTATTATTTCTCCACTGCATATGTTCTTCCGTTCCACAATTATTATGAGGCTACAACCTAGTATTTTTGAGCCGACATTCATACAACTTATGCCTGAAATTGTGATAGTAGAAACATTCAATTATATCAAAGAGAGGAGAAAATCGATTCCCATATAAATTCATGTTTTTTTTGATGTTTTCAGGTCTATTATTTACTTCATTCCTTTTAGGGTTCCTCAATTCATTTCTTTTGACATAAGCTCTGCAATTTAAAGTTTTGTGTCCAAAATTTTTACAAGAATAAAAATATCTAGAAAATGTTTCCATACATGGTAATTGATGATACTTGGGTATAGAACTTTCTTTTAATTTAATAACTTTGTAACTTAAAGAAGTATGGTTTCTAGTGGCTTAGTGTTGATTTTTCCACTCATTTTGTCTACTGCAATTGACTGGAAGTGTTACTTTGTTGTTGTTCCCTAGATGAAATGTTGCCTTCCTTTGGATAAGATGTACTGCTCAAATCCTTATCCTTAGGCTCATGTGGACTGTCATTGTCTCCCTTGACAACTTTTACAAAAGTAATTTTCTTTCTATCCTCTGCCTCACTTTCACTAGATTCTCCTTCATGGCCTAAACCAACATTCATAAGTGGATACCTATGAGCATTTAATATCATATTCAATTTTTTTGATCCTTTTATATGTTGAAGGTTCATATTTAAATCATTCTATGGCTTCTCTAGATTTTTCTTTAGGGTTACTATTTATTCTTCCAGTGTTTCACACTCCATGCTTTTCTATTTTATTTGTTGTAGCAGAATAACCTCCACCTTCTTTACTTCTTCTAGTTCAAATTTCAACTTGACAATCTATTCTAAATTAGATTCTTCTTTTACATATTTTAGAAAAACATCTTTACGTTTCATATTATTTTGTTTATGTATCTCTATTTCCTCCAGGCCATTGATCAACTCCCCCTCAAGGTTTACCTCACCTTTTCCTTCTTCTTCATATTAATTAAGTTCTTCTTCCAAGTTTTATAGGGCCATCAAAATAAATTTACTAGATCCATCTTCATCAAAGGATTCACTGGAACTTTCAGATGTACTATTATCTTCTTGTGCATAGTCACGTTTCTTTTATATTTTTTCTCCTTCCGCACTTTTTTTAACTTGTTCTTTTCTTTCCCCTTTAACTTATTGTCTTCTTTATTTTATGAAAATTTGGAGACATGATTCCCCACTCCCATAATTGAAACATGTAAATGGGAGTTTTCCATTGTATTTACATGTACCTTTATTCAATCTTCTAACAAATTTCGCCTCTTCTTCGTTAGAGTCTGAGCATGAATATTCCTTAGGCTTATATAGACTTGTCTTCTTTGAAAGTTACACTCTGGTAGTCGACTTTCCTTTTGAAATTATCATATTATAATCTATCAAAGAACCAAGTAGTTGATCCATATTTAGTGTCTCAAAGTTGGCTATTTCTTCTACAGCTGAAACTGTAGGATTAAACTTTGAAGGTAATGACCTCAATATTTTTTGGGTGATTACACTCTCTTTGAGTGTTTCTTCTATACCCATCATGACATTAACAACTTTATCTACCCTTATAAATAGCTTAGAAATATCTTCATCTTCATTCATTTTGAATGTATCAAAATATATTCTATATACTTGTAATTTGGCCATCTCTATTTTGATATGTACTTCATGAATATTTTGTAGTTTATCCTAGATTTATTTTTCTATTTTAGAATGCATTACCTTAATAATTTATAATTCACTTAATATACTAAGAAGAGAATTCATATATTTTTCATTGGCTATGAATTCCAGTTTTTCATCTTTGTCATTACTCATTTTCTTTGGTTATTCATATCCCATTAACAAAACAAGCCAGACATATACTCCAAGAGACTTTAAATATGTCTTCATCTCACTTTCCAGAAGGCATAATTTGTGCTAGTAAAAAAAGGGGCTTTGTTTGTTGAGCATCCTTCCTGAATATCCATTTTATTGATTTAGTACCTCCTCCTAGTTGTTAAATTGATGTTGAAGGAACCTACTTTGATATACATTGATAAATACTTGAAAATTACTGAGGGGGGTGACTCAATAATTGTGTCTTTTTAAATATTTAATTCAACTTCATTTCCTTTCTGTAGATTTTTCTTTTGTAACTAATGGCTCATGTATGATTTCAACTTTTAACTATTCCTTTTGCAGTTACCAGAGAACTATTGATATATATAATTAAATTCAATTCATTCACACAAAAAAGACATTCAACATTCAAAACATGAAAACACCAAATGTAAGTGGAAACCCATAAAGGGAGAAAACCAAAAAATTCTGGCTAAAAGTGATGAGAAGGCAAGCTCCTACTCCCCTATTACATCAAATTTTCTGTAGGCTCCAACCTACATGAGGTTTCTACCTCACGTCTTCTGCAAGCTTCAACTTTCAAGGAATTTCTAACTCCCACAAATTTTCTGTAGGCTACAACTGATCAGAGGCTCAATACTTAGCTCAAAAATGAAAGTCCTCAGAAATTATCCAAACTAGAATGACCGGATAGAGCTCATCACCAGGATTCCAACACAACTCATTTCATCAAAATCCGAGTTCGTATGAGTAAGTTATGGTCTGCTGGTCGTTTTCTCAAACATGTAGAAATTGTGCAGAACAATGACAGAATGCTGACTTGGTAGTCTAGTCAGCACCTCAGGAATCTTCAGGGAATATTCTCTAGATTTCAGCCAGTGACACTATGACAAGTGTCACAGTCAGATTTACCAATGTTGCTTGCGAAAATTGAAATTGTCCTCCTAATATTAAGGTTGCAATTTTTATCTATGGTGGATTATTATTTTTAATGGTGATTTTTTAGGCCAATGTAGAAGAGCCACGTGGCACAGCCAGAGGCTGCCACGTGCCCTCCCCCATGGTACATTATGGTTCATATAATTTAAAATTTTAATGTTGTGACCCTAACTACATTTGGGGGAGTTGTGGCGATAATTTATATTGGCGGAATGGACAATTTGTATGGAATACATGGCTCTAAACTAGTAGTGGCCTAAAATCTAGCCTAGCGAAGCTCTAAACCAGCGGATAAGGTTAAAATGGCGGAGAGGGACTAACTTAGCAGAGGAGGCATATATTTATAACCCAAATTTTTCAACTGTGGTTATGAGTTGATATATATTGCAACAAAATTTTATGCCAAGGGTCGAGGTCGAACCCATGACCACCCGCACATAGCTCCGACACTCTACTTTTAAACCATCCATCGAGTTCCTTACCCCATAAGGATTCCGCATAAATTTAAATTATATCCGCTCTATGGTTGGGGGTCCGGAAGGGGCCATCCCCCTCCCACATGTCCAAGGTGTGAAGAACAAGATCCAAGCGAGAGATTTAAAAGCATTAAGCCATGATTATTAATCACTTATCATGCCACTAATCCTGTTTTAGCACCATAACCTGCGATTAGTGCTAAAACACGATTTGTGCTAATCTAGTTGTTATTAACACTTTAATATACAGTTATCTATAATTAAGTGATTTCTTATCTTAATGGAGTTTTTGGTAGACCCTCCAAATGCAGGGAATCTCCACTTTTAGTGGAGTTAACTGGTGGACTTCTAGTTTTAGTGGAGAAAAACTAGGAAAAATTGGTTTTGCCATAATTGAGGCAATGTTCGACCAATTCTGGCTTAGGAAGAGTCATTCTTGGTATATTTTGATGTTTTTGAGCCATTGGAGTAGGTTGCAGAGGCAATAGGAGACTGTAAATAACACTTTTGCACAATTGAAGATAATACAAAGGCCCAAGCTATGAAGCTGGACCAAGTAGATGTAGCTCAGGAGGGGTGAACTCCTTCATCAAAACCATGTGTATTTGACTCAGTTGGATGTGTTTGTTGTGTTTTTATATGATTTTGTTCAAAATTTATTTTCCATGCTTATATTTTCATGAAATACATTTAATCTCATCAAGTTTATTGAATTTTCCAATCATAAGCACATGTATAAACCCTTGTATAAGAAGAAAACTAAAGCATTTTCATGTTAAATATGAAACTAATATTAGCACAAAATTAACTAAAAATCAATTTCAGATCAATTTGGTATCAGAGCACAAGGTTGCTAAAGGTTATTTGCTTGCTTTGCTTGAGATTGTGTAAGAAGGGTTTTAATAGTCGTTATTTTATGATGCTTACAAGGTTGAAGTTGCAACGCGGATAAGGGAAGCTATTTTTTTTTAGTCCTGCGATTAGGAAACGAAGAAAAAGAGTTGAGAGAGCATCATCTTCACCCAAATTTCCACTCAAATCTGCACTTGAAGCACCTTAAGTTCTATCTCCAATAGTTGAGATTAAAGAGGTACAAATTGCACAAGAAGATGAAGTGATTGAAGAGGTACAAGCATAAGAGGTTGAGCTTGAATACTTAGCCATTATTTTAGGTGTTGGAGAGCCCCATGGACATTCAGAAGAAGAGTATGTCAAGATATAATTCAAGTACATTCAAAGAATGGTTAAAATCATGTTTGATGTATTAACTGCAGAAAGAGCAGGAGAAGGTTCTAAGCCTCAACATGGAGAAGGATGTTTAGATGGTAAGAAGGATGAAGAGAAGAGTTCAAAAGAAAGTGGATGAAAGCCACCTCAATCTCCACCATCCTCATCCTCATCATCTTCATCAGCATGTTCATCTTCCACTTCCATCACAAAAACCACCCACACTCATTCAAAAATCCAAAAGGAAAAACTCCATTACTCAAGTTGGAAATTAAGTTTGAACTTCCCATGTACAATGGTGAGGTAAATGCAGATATGTTAGAAAATTGGATCCATCAATTGGAAGTATACTGCAGAATTCAAAATCTACAAGAGGAAAACATACATATCTAGTTGGATGCATTAAGGCTAGAAGGATCAACAATAGTTTGGTGGGAGGCAAAGACTCAAGAGGAAATGTGAATTCATGGTAAAATATCCATTTCTTGGGGTGAATTCATTTATTCCATTAAAAGACAATTTTATCCATTATCGTATATGAAAAAAGAAATAACGAGTTGGCAAAAATTTAGGCAACTCAAAGGGAAAACTGTTCAAGAGTACACCCAAGAGTTTAGAAAGAGGGCTTTGTTGTTAGGAGTAAAATTGAATTCACAATACACACTTTTGAAATACATTGGGGGTTTACATTCCTACTTGAAACATACTATCCTTATGTTTAAACCAAATAAATTAGATGAAGTATGTGTGCACGCCACACATATTGATGCAAGGGGAAAGAACATTCAGGAATAGGGTAGTAAGAAGAAGCCATTCAAAGGTATGGGAAAAGAGAAGGGAGGAAAGTGGAAGGGAAAGAAGAGTGCAAGCATCAAGAAAGAAGAGGAGAAAACTACATGCAAACATTGTTCCAAAGCGGGGCATGATGAAGCCCATTGTTGGAAACTGCATCCCGAAATAAGGCCAAAGAAACCAAATAACAAAGGGAAACAAAAGATGGTTGCCACCACACAACAAGACCTTGGATCCGAATCAGGAGATGAGAGAAAGATTGTAGCCATGGTTAACAAAGGAAACAAAGCCATAGAAAGTAATAGTTCCTCAAATAGTCACAACAACACTCCAAATGAAGACACAAGGATATAATTGTTCCATGTTAGAGTGATTTCAAATCATACAAAGATTAATGCATTGTTTGATAGTGGGTCACAAACAAACCTGATTTCTGAAGACTTGGCCAAATTTTTTAACCTTGAAACCGTACCACATCATAAACCATACCCTTTGGGTTGGATAGTTAAGAATTCCAATTTATAGGTTACAAGGAAATGTATATTTTGATTTGCTATTATTGCAAAATTTGTTGATGAAGTTGAGTTAGATGTGGTTCCACTTGAAATTTCCAGGATTATCTTGGGAAGTCCATATTTGTATGACAAGAAAGCATTGTTTTATTGCCATGAGAACAAATATCATTTGCTTAAGGATGGGGTGGAGTATATTGTGAGAGCTCATTGCAAAAAACTGAATATTTATTTAGTTAATGCATGGCAAATGAAGAGGATAGTTAATGCAAGTAAAAATTTTGTGCTTCTCATGATCAAGAAAAATGATGATGTTGACTATGAATCTTTTGAAGGATGTGATGAAAAATTAAAATCTGATTTGTTTGATGTGGTAAGTCAGCATGGCAATATGTTTCAAGAACCAAGTGGGTTACCTCCCAAGAGGGGAATTCAACATGAGGTTCAACTGCAGTAGGATGTTCCACATCCAAACATTGGTATGTATCGCATGTATATTATGGAGAGTTTGGAAATCAAGAAGAAAATTCAAGAATTGCTGAATAAAGGTATCATACACCATCTACTTCGCCATGTGGTTCACCAATTGCTTTGGTAACAAAGAAGGATGGGACTTGGCACATGTGCATAGATTTCTGTGCACTGAATAAAATCAGGGTAGAGAATCGCTACCCACTCCCATGCATTGATGATTTTCTAGATCAGTTAAAGTATGCAAGACATTTCACTAAGTTAGACTTTCAAAGTGGTTATCATCAAGTTAGAATATATGAGGAAGACATTTGGAAAACTGCATTTAAAATTAGACAAGGATTGTTTGAGTGGCTAGTTATGCCATTCGGTCTAAAAAATGCTCCAGCTACGTTCATGAAATTCATGAAGGATGTACTAATACCATTTCTAGATGAATTAATCATTGTTTTCTTAGATGACATACTTATACTCATAAAATCAAGTGATGAACATGTCATGCATGTGAACAATGTACTTGATGTCTTGAAAAAAGAGCATTTATTTTTAAAGATGTCGAAGTGTGAGTTTGGCAAGACTTCTTTAGTGTATTTGGGACACATTGTTGGAGGAGGTGAGTTGAAGATAGACCCTTCCAAAGTAGAGGTCATTCTGAATTTTCCCAATCCCAATACAGTTACAGAGGTAAGAAGCTTTCTTGGGGCAGCACAACATTGGAGGAAATTCATTGCTAATTTTTCTTCCATTGCAGCTCCATTACATGCATTGACAAGAGTCAAGAAGGTATTCCATTGGGGAGATATGCATCAAATTTTTTTTTTATTCTTTAAAGCAAAAGATAATTTAAACACTGGTATTGGCTCTTCTGGATCTTAGACAACCATTTGAGATCCAAATAGATGAAAGTGATTATGCTATGGGAGCATTTCTCATGCATCATGGTAAGCCTATTTTGTTTCATTCTAAAATTTTTAATGGAGCTGTGACTAAATATCCCACCTATGAAAAAGAGTTATATGAATTGCTACATAGTGTAAAGAAATGGAAGCACTATTTGATGGGGAAAGAGACCATTATCCATATCGACCATAAGCCTTTGCAGTACTTACAATCACCGTCAAAGTTGTAGCAATCGAGACATTTCATATGGATGGGATTTATACAACAATTTCATTTGGATATCAGACACAAAAAGGGAATCTACAATAAGTTAGTTGATATGTTCTCTAGGCCTATTGTAAATTCATCTATTATACTCAAGCACAATTCAGTTATGCATGAAATTTACATTGAACAATATGCATATGATAGTGATTTTCAATATGTGTATGAAAGCTTGAGTCAAGGAAACCAAAATGAAGAGTTATATTATCATGTACATAACAATTTGTTGTATCACTTGGGCAAGTTATGTATACCACAGGGAGAAAGAAACAACATCATTAGGGAGGTGCACACTTCATTGATTGCTGGACATTTCGGTGTAGGCAAGACAATAGCGAATCTCCAAAGGTATTTCTATTTGCCACACATGATTGATAGTGTATCTCGTTTTATTAGAGGATGTTCTTTATGTGCAATAAGTAAGCCTAGTAATAGGAAACTTGGATTTTACACTCCACTTCCGGTTCCTTCACATCCTTGGGAGAGTATCTCAATGGATTTTGTAGGTGGTCTTCCAATGTCAAGGAAAGTTCATGATTAATTGTATATTGTGGTAGATAGGTTCAAAAAAATGTGTCTTTTGATGCCATGTAAGAAAAAAATTACAGCTGAACAAACCTCTCATCTTTTCTTTCAAAATGTTTGGGTTCATTTTGGTCTTCCTACTTCTATTGTAAGTGATCAAGATTCTCGATTTTTTGGGAATTTTTGGTCAAAATTATGGGACATGATGGATACAAAGTTGAAGAAGAGAAGAAAATTTCATTCGCAAACAGATGGTCAAACTGAGATGGTAAACATAACAATGATTCATCTTCTTAGAGGCTATTGCAGCAAACATCCCAAGTTGCGGGATGAACAATTGCATTACATTCAGCATGCATAAAACATGGCAAAGAATTTTTCCACAAACACATTTCCATTTGAGTCATGTTTTGGGTACTTGCCAAGATCACCTTTAGACTTCACCTTTGATAAATATGTCGCTATATATGGTCATAGTGACATAGATAAGGAAAGGAAGTTCATTGAGAAAATTCAGTTGGTACATCATAGAGTGCAAGAACAACTTGAAAAGAGTCAAAGCAGTTGTTAGCGCTCTGTAATTCCGGGGTTAAAGACCGAATCCCAGAGGAAACATCAAAACCACTTCGAGTTAAGGATCTAGCCCTCCAAGACTCACAGAGGGATCTCTCTGTATGATTTAACTTTTTTTATGGATTCTGATTTTAGGATAGTTATGAGGGCAGAAAGAATTGCTGAGGTTGTTGGTTGAGACAACAAAAGAGGGCCATTGGGCTAATGGAGTCAAAGGGTCAAAGATGATTTAAATGAATGAATAGTCGAGATCAGGTGAAACCAAGCAAGACATTCATGCTAGTGGATATTTACAATTTGTGAGTGTAAGAGAAGAAAAGATTAGGGTTCCATCTAAATGCAGAGTAGACCTTATCTAAATTCTACATTCAAACTTCAGAAGAAAACATAAATATTGTTTTAAGCCTGAGCAAGGTGTCCAATGAAAAATATTGAACAAAATTTTCTGATAAACAATAATGAAAGAAAACAATGCGTGAAATAAAATAATAGCAGATTACTTCAAGAAAAACTTCACTGTATAAACATGACACAAGAATATGGAAACATAAGGTCCTTTCATTCATTCAAGAAAAGTCACTTACAACCAGCTGAACATATTTACAATAGTTGATGGTATTACCATACCATCCTTCCCTTCAGGTCCAACCCTTATCCAATATTACATCCTATCATTTATAATTCCCCCCCCCCCCCCCATTACATTTCAGATCCTACAGATCAGTATGATCAAATCTTTGCTTTAACCATTTCATATATTTGAGGAAAATGCCTATTTGTGTTCTACCAAAAATAGAGACTTGATCTATTTTAAAATCATGCCCTATCTCATAAATCTATTACAAAATATTTGATCTCTAACACTGAAAAGGAAAAAACAATAAAAAATGCTTGCTGGTTACAACCCTCGATGTTGAGATTTAACAAGAAGATCCTAGTGAAAATTATGCACTTACACTAGGATGGAGCCTCGGGCTATTTTTAGGTGGAAGTCTATTTTTAGAATGCATGAGAAAATTCTATTTATAGATTATGTCTATTGATATATGGTGAGAAAATTATATTTATAGATTATGTTCTATTTTTAGATGTATGTGTGAGTTCTATTTATAGGTCGCATGTCTATTTATAGATGCATGTCGACTATTATTATCCCTTAATAATAGTTGGACAATAGACATTAATCTATTCTCAATGAGCATTTGGAAATAGTTAACTGAAGTGGTAGATCAATTAGCTATAAGAAATTCAAGTTCAAAGGTTGGTTGGTGGGACATGCAAGTAGACTTAGTTGTAACTGAGTGATTCGAAGTTGTAACAGAGTTGGATGTGTAGTTATGTGAGTTGTAAAGTAGTTTAACTCAGTTAAGTGAGTTAAAATCAGTTGTGCTAGTTGTATTTGAAGATAAAATAGTGAGAGATCAGTGAATTAATTAATTAATTAATTCACAATCAGTGGTCTCACATGCAACTGAAGATTTACTACTGTTAACTACATGCATGTCAGATCTAGTGGAGACCCAGTTGAGATGTAGGTGAAAGGGACAGTTTGACTATCAATTGTGACATTAGTGGGGGCACTCATGCAACCACACGCACATTGGATGTGCCCATGATGACTGCACAGTCAAGGCAAGCATGATTCCATTCATTCAGGGATTTCTATCAGTAGGGATTACGCAATGGAGGTAGGTTGTCTAGAGGCAGTAAATTGGCGCATGTATTTGCCAATTTTTGTATGATAGTGTGAGACGATTGTATATTGTACTAAGAGCTCTTGGATTAGAGTTTTGCATGAGATTGTTTCATGATCCATGATATATACATAATATATGATAGTGGGGTTTTTAGCTTTATTATTTCCCGGTAAAAAAATCTGTGTTATGTATGATTGATCTTTCTTCTTGATATTGCAATTGGCGATCATGTTTTAAATTCCACAAGATTTTTTTGTAGAAGCGATTCTGTATTTAAAAATGGAATATAATTGTTAGATCAGGATAATCCGGGCAATACATAATTTTAATTAAAATTTCTACATGGTATCGGAGAACAAAAGATTGCAATTTTGAAGCAGGAGTCGAGTTTGTTGGTGGAAACAATTCGAATTTGCAGAAAGTGTTTTTTGGTGCTACATTTTGGTAAACATCGAAATGAATTTCAATGGCTTGTGGCTAGAGCACTCAAGGGAAGATCAAAATAAATTTCCTAGAAGGACAGGATGGAGGCGATGCTTGAAGATAATGGCTTGAAGGAATTTATCAACAATGATGTTCCTAAACCCACTTCGACGGATGCTACATTACTTGATGCATGGAAAAAGAAAGTGGCAAGGGCGAGAAGGATTCTGTTGGAAGGTGTACGAGACCACATTGTCTCAAGCCTTCATGGGAAAGCCACACCATATTCCATGTGGAAAGCTTTGACGGATCTTTTCCAAAGCAGCAGCGACCATATGAAATTGGCGCTGAAAGATAAACTCAAGAAAATCAAGATGGAAAAGAGCGACAACATTCCAAAGTTTCTCACGAAGTTTTTCCAATGTCAGGATGAACTGGGGAGTGTGGGAATCACTGTTGCTGATGATGATTTGGTGAGCTTGGCTCTCTTGGGACTTCTTAAGAGTTGGCACAGTTATGAAGACTCTGTCAACGAACGAGAAAAACTGCTGGATTGGGAACGATTGTGGTCGGATCTAGTGCAGGAGGAGTTCAGGTGGAACACTAGAGATGGTTCTTCATCAAAGCATGATGATGAAAAGGATTTTTCTTTGGCTGCCAAGGCAAGGAAAGGGAAGGGGAATAAATTCCATTCAAAATCCGAGTTTAAAGGCAAGACGTTGGATTTTTCCAAGGTGAAGTGTTTTCACTGTCATGAACATGGGCATCTTGCTACTAAATGTCCATAGAAGAAGAACAGGAAGGCTGCTGGAGCTACAGTTGGTGAGGCCCTTGCCTCACAATTTGAACTTTATTTTTCTTTGATCGCATGCATGGTGTCAAGTGCATTGGGATCGGTGTGGTATCTGGATAGTGGCGCTTCCTTCCACATGACATGAGATAAGGAGATTTTCAGTGACTTGCAGGAGAATGATCTCCAAATACATATAGAGATGGGCGACGATGGATGATACAGTGCGAATGGAATTGGTACCATTACCTTTGATAGGGAGTCAGGTAAACCATTTCAATTGAAATATGTTATGCATGTTCTAGGTCTGAAGAAAAACTTGGTCTCAGTCGCAATGTTGGAGGATAGAGGCTATGACATTGTTTTCAGCGATGGAAAATCTTTCCTGCGACATAAAACAATGGGTCAAGCCAAGAGGATAGGGATTCGAGTTAAGAATATCTACAAGCTAGAGGTAGATGGTTGAGCTGCCATGATGGGAAAGGCATAAAAAGTGGTGAGACGGGATGAGGGAAAATTATTGCATAGGTGATTAGGCCATCTTCATCATGGAGCCTTGCAAGTCATGCAGCAAATATCTACTGGACTTCCAATGGGAACACTTGCTCAGTTAGATCAGTACAAGGGTTGCACCATGGGGAAGTATGTAAATTCCACCTTTCATGAAAAGGGGAACTGTGCTTCGGTGATCATGGAGAGAGTTCACACAGACGTGTGTGGACCATTCTCGGTTTCTTCAACAACAAAACATAGGTATTATGTTATTTTTGTTGATGAATTTTCTCATAAATGCTAGATCTACTTCATGTAGAAGAAGGATCAAGCATTCTCAAAGTTTTGTGAGTTTAAAGCATTGGTGGAGAAAGAGTCGGGGAAGCAAGTGAAGGCTCTCCGGAGCGATAATGGTGGAGAATATATCTCGAACCAATTCAAAGACTTCTATAGCAAAGAAGGAATCTGAAGAGAACTCATAGCACCTCATAACACACAACAAAATGGGGTCACGGAGAGGAAAGACATAACGATCGTGGGTGTAGCATGAGCGATGTTGCATATTCGAGGCCTACTAATTAATTTGTGGGTGGAATCATATAATATGCCCGGTTTATGAAAGTCATTGTCCTCATACGGTACTTAGCACTTGAGTACACACAGCTTCCTTTGGTGCTAACCGAATGTTTCACACTTTACTATTTTTGGCTCATCTGTTTATGTGCATGTGACCAAGAATGCCAGGAAGAAGTTGGAGTCGACTATTGAAGTTGGGATATTTGTGGGGTACACACAAACACCCCATAAATATCATGTGTATTTTCCTAACAGTAAGATGATTGTTATGTGACAAGATATAAAATTAGATGAGGGGAAAGGCATGCGGTTGTCGCTTGAGAGGGAGCTAGACTTGCATGCGAAGGAGGAAATGTTGGTTCCAAAAGATGAGTCTCTAGATGTGGATCAGCCAAAGGAGGAGTTTTATGGAGTGGAGGATTCCACTCATGCAGAGCCAAACATTAGAACAGGCAGAAGGCTTACCATAGAAGCTGATAGGTTGAGACTTGATGCTGCGTAGAATGTCGGAGCCCCTACTTCACAGCGCAGACAAGGAAAATATCCTGACCGATTTACTGGATACATGGCTCTCATGAGAAAATGTATTGTGATTGAGCCATCTTCCTTTCAGGAAGCAGTGCAGGAGCCCACATGGGTAGATGCAATGGTGGAGGAGTATGAATCCATTGTCAGAAACAGTTCTTGGGAAATTTTTCCAAGGCCGGTTGATAAATCAGTGTTAGGTTTGAGATGGATCTACAAGGTAAAGAAGCTACTGATGGGAGTATTAAGAAATACAAGGCTATATTTGTGGCACGAGGCTTCTCACAGACCGAGGAGATATATTATGAAGAAACCCTTACACATGTCGCATGATATTCTTCCATAAGGACCATCCTTGCTCTCTCAACGCAGATGGGTTGGCACATTCATTAGATGGATGTGAAGACTGTGTTTCTCAATGGGATCATTGAGGAAGAGGTGTACATAGAGCATCCTGAAGGATTTGAGATATTCAGTAGCGAGTCACATGTGTGTCGACTCAAAAGAGCACTGTATGGGCTGAAGCAAGCACCCCATGCTTGGTACACTATGATAGAAAACTATTTCACCGGAATTGGCTTCACCAAGAGTGAGGCGGATGCAAACCTATACCAAATTGTGGTGGAGGGTAAGATTTTAATCATTTTTCTTTACGTTGATGATTTAATACTAACTGGTGATGAGCAGCTGATACAATCACGCAAGGAGGACCTTGCAAAGGAGTTCGAGATGATGGATATGGGCCTCCTTCATTATTTCCTTGAGTTGAGCTAATAAGAATAGAGTTGGGCCAATTTTTGTGTCTCAAAGGAGAAAGTATGAAAGGGAGATATTGGGTAAGTTTCACATGGAGAGCTGCAAACCCATGGATAATCCTCTTCCAGGAAACTGGAGGAAAGAGGACGCTACATCTGGAGAGGTAGTGGATACTACTGTCTATCGACAGTTAGTGGGATCGATAATGTATTTAGTGAATACAAGATCGGACATATGCTATGCGGTGAACCAGCTTATTCAAGCGATGGTTAAGCCTACCAAGCTCTTTTGGAAGGCGGGCAAGCATGTCTTGAGATACACGGGGCACATACGAGTATGGATTATGGTATATACGGTAGATGAAGGTGAGTTTCATGGCTTCCACGGATGTAGATTTGAGCGAGTAGCCCAGGACAAGAGCACATCGAGGGGATCTTTGGTAACGGACCTACAACAGTTTCTTGGTATAGCAGGAAACAAATATCCGTGGTACTCAGTTCAGCGGAAGCGGAATACATGGCAGCAAGTCAAGCTGCATGTGAGGCTATCTGGATGAGGAAGATCTTGGTCGGTTTGTTTGGTTCTCATTTAGATCGTACAGTGATACATTGTGATCATCAGAGTTGCATTAAAATCTCGATTAATCCTGTGTTTCATGATAGATCTAATATTTGGGATCATCATATCAAATATTGTGTGCAGCGGAAGATCATGTTGCTTCAGTACATTCCTATGGAAGATTAGGATGCAGATATTCTGACGAAGGCGCTCAACAGGAGAAAATTCGAATACCATAGAGGCAGGATTGGGGTGAAGGATAATCTACCTATTTGAGAGGGAGTGTTGAGATTCAACAAGAAGATCCTAGTGAAAATTATGCACCTACACTAGGATGGAGCCGAAAAATATTTTTTAGGTGGAAGTCCATTTTTAGAATGCATGAGAAAATTCTATTTATAGATGATGCCTATTTATAGATGGTGAGAAAATGTAATGTTCCCAAATTTTCCAACAATAATTTGGAACATTAATTTTTGCTGATTTCACCTAGGAGGAGAATAAATGGGTAAGGAGACCTATGCATAATAAAAATATCAATAAAATCCCTCTAAGTATGAAAGGGGATCATCATTGGAGCTGGTTTTCACACCCTCATGTGTGAAAAAGATTATTTGCAAGTGGACAAGGTCAAGTTTGACCAAGTCAACAGCGCTAGGCCAAGAGGTGGAGCACACATAGAGAAGCAGCATAGTATGAATAAGGAAAGGGTTAGTTGGTGGAGGAAACCCTAAAAGGAGTGGGACACATGGAGAGGGGCTTTCATTTTTTTAAAAGGAGGGCAAGGCAACCATTGTTTTTCATGCTTATGTTTATTCATCTCATTGTCTATTGAGACAATTGAGTATTCTTTGCTGTTTAGCAAGAATTGCCGGGGGAATTCCTGTTTAGGATTCCTTCTCCTTCTTGAGAGGTATCTTGAGGGATTTTTCTTCATTTTCCTCACATCCAGGCTTGAGGCCAAGCATCCTCCATCAAGACAACGTTATTTCTATAGCAGATTAATGTTGTGTTGCTTGGTGTTGTAGTGAGGGTTCACTACACCATCTCCTTCAGCTATTTTTCAGAGGAGGAGTCTCTCTTTCCTTTGAGATATCAGATTGGAGGCATCCCAGAGCTTATTGCAGACTTTGGCATCAAGGCCAACTCTTTCCCTAGCCCTACAATGCAGTTCCATTCAGAGACTGCATTATTTTGAGAGGAGCATCTACAGTGGGGCTCTTGCAGTTTGTTGGAGGGTGAGATATTTGGTGAAGGGATCAGCCTTTCATCCTAAAGATCCATTGGAGGAGGCACATTCATTTTGGGCATCATCTATTTCCATCTCCATCCAATTCTATTTCTGAGTTGCTGCAACTACCTAGCAACTCCGACATTTTGCATTTTTTTTATTTTATTGCCAATCCTTCCCGGATTGACATGAGGTAGTCTTTGGGAGCTGATATCTTCACTCCCAATGTTGTATTGGGCCATGTATTGACATATCCATGTATTTGAAATTGTTAGAATGCAATTTCTCTATAAAAGTGCGTTTTCATAGCTTGGTATACATTGTGTAGCAGTGGTTTTGTCATGTATTTTGTACTTGCTTCTTGAGGCTGAGCATTGCCTATCTTGAGTGACCTTTTTCCTCAAGATCTTGTATTCATTTGTTGCTGCCATTATTAAATCAGAAGCTATGGATTTCTCTCAATTTTATATGAGTTAAGTGTTGTTGCTGCTTCATTTTGTGTTTGCATATTGCTGGAGCTCCAACTCTAGAATATCTTGAGATATTCTCATTGTTGTAGCAATTTCCTGAAAAAGGAATATTACAGTGGTATCAGAGCGTGATCTTTGGCCCAGCCAATGGATCTTAGCCATCATGCTATCAAGAAGAGAGAAGATGAAGAATCCATTATATGGAGAAAAGAGGGAAGAAGAGCTTACAAAGCTTCTTCCAAAATCTGTACAGAGCATTCATGAAGAATTTGAGAAGCTAATGAGGGAGATTGGTACAAGATCTCCAAAGGGGTTTGAAACTAAGTCAAAATCTAGATTTTCTTGTAGGGAATGTGAGCATGCAGCTACACCCTATAATACACAGTGCAGTCACATGGCCAGTTTTTCCATGAGAAGAGAAGAAGAAGGAGGAATGCTGAAGAAAGGAACTCTTAGAGGTTTCTTGCATGAGTATGAATCTCAAACCCAGAGGTTTAGAGATGATATTACTTTTCCAGAGTTTTGCAAGATCATGGTGAGGAGGAGCAAGCAGCATGATGATGATATATTTTCTCTATCTATCTTTGATGGTTCCCCTACTTGTTCAGCCAGGGATTGGATAGAAGAGCTAGACACCTTTTTGCAGCAGCATCAGATTACCGAAGATGAAGCCATCAGAGTAGCAGCGCTGCACTTGGGAGGTAAGGTATATGCATGGTGGTTATTTGAGTCATTTAATTTGAAAAATGTAAATACCTCTTCCTATGCAATGCTCATTATAAATTTGATGAAGATATTTGGTAATTCTGAAACACATGTGGAGGAAACAAACACATTCAAACAAACAAAACTCTTGCATGTGATAAAAGAAACCATAGACTCAAAAACATTTCAGAGAACCATGAAGGAGGCTGATATCTTGCATGATGCTTTAGTGGATGAAAGATCTTCATTTTTGGCACAAGGAGGCAAAAAGATCTCCCTTTTAAAACGGGTTCTCATCATTGAAGGGTTGCCCACTCATATTGAGAAGGCTAAGGGCAACATCCCTGTCATTTCTAGATTTGATCTAGTACCTCATGTAGAGGAAGGAGGAGCTCTTGCTCCAAATAGAGGGATTCTTGGAGCTTTTCAAGGGAGTCCCCAGGATCTCATTCATGGAGGTCCAAGCACAATCAGTGAGCAGCATGATTATGCAACATTGCAGCTGGAAGAAGGAGGAAGGAAGGAAGAGCAACATCATGTGATGAGAGGCACACACCCTTCTCTATTTCAGAGAGCCAGTGCAAAGAGGAGGCACACTGTATTGATCTGTGAGAGCAAGGGCAAGGTTTCCCAACCCTATGTGCAGTCCACTCCTGACATTGATGTCTCATTGCATAGAGGCATTCCACCAGGGAGGAAACCAGATCTATCATTGATGAGAGACATTTTATCTTTGGGTTCACTAGTCTTATATTATGGAGAAGTGAAGAGTTTGGAGGAGAAATTTGGCATGGGGGATGTCAAAGTAGTAGACAGTAGCATGAGGAGAGCTACACATGTTAGATCACCAACACTATCTCTGAGGAGGATTGATCCTGACTAGAGATCTAAGCTCTTAGTTGAGTACTCCAAGGATCTTGGTGCATGCATGATCCTTGATGACCTGGCTGGATAGAGATGATGAGTATATGGTGGATGATGTGGTCAATTTGTGATTAAATTGCTAACATAAATTATCAACCAGAGGTAGTAAACTGATGAAGTGTGGTGCACTATATGTGCCTAAGTGACCTCTTCCTTACTTCGTTGTATGTGTTTTTCTTATTGCTTTTGGGGGTTTTGTCTTTTTAGTACTTAGTATGCTACTATATGTTCAAAAGCTGAAATCAAATCTATGTCAAAAATAAAAGGAAAGGAAACCTTAGACTCAAAAAAGAGTGTAAATTCTATCCCTAATTAGGAAAATGATGAAAAACAGAGCATTCTAATCCATGGATATCCTAGCTTGCAAATGAAAATTCATGAAATGAAAAGTAACTCAAAACACTACAACTTAATATGATTCATTTAGTTAGATATTTGTTGGAAGAGCTTGTGAAAAAGATTAATTTTAATGCAATGAGGATCTCCTAAAACATAAAAGGAAATACTGAAACAAACAGTAACTTAAAACATTATAGTGATATCTCATTCATTTGATAGAAGTTTATTGGAAGAGCTTGAGAAAAAGATTACTATAATGTAGTAAGGATCTTCTATGAAATGTTGAAACAACTTATAACATTACAACTAAATCTCATTCATGAGTTAGAGGTTTATTGGAAGAGCTTGTGAAAGAGATAAATCATAATGTGATAAGGATCTTCAATGAAGCAAAACAATCAATAACTCACAATATTACAACTTAGTCTCATTGGTGAATTAGAAGTTTATTGGAAAAGCTTTTGAAGGAGACTAACTGCAGTATAATGAGGAATCTGATCTGAAATTTTGTGAACAAAATATTTCTTATACGGAGATTGACAATAGGGGCTTTTACTGGTTATTTCACCTTTACTAGAAAGAATGAAATCGAAGCTTTTGGCCCTCTTTTAACTGCGCCTAAAGAAATATAATGTAAAGTAAATAGATACGACAAATGAACATCTTCCTTTTAACTAAATAGCAGAAAACGAAATGCTAATAACTCAAAATATCACAATTGAATCCCATTCATTGTATAGATGTATTGGAAGTGCTTGAAAGAGACTAACTGCAATATTATGAGGATCCTTTATCTAAGCAAATGACATGAAAAATAATGCTAAAAGCTATGATTTCAGAAAGCAATCTAAGTAAGGAAATATGACAAAACAGAATTGAAAACAACTTATCTAGAAAACATGTAAAAGCCTTCTTGGATAGCAGGGGCCCTCTGCTACCAATTTAGTGTAATCCTTAGCTCCTTGAAGATGTAATCAAAACAGCATCAAAGAACTTATTTATTGAAAAAAAACTCACAAATCTACATCCCATTCCATCTTAAGCTTTGTTACAAAACACTCTCTATTCTCCTTCTCATATTTTTCACTATTTTTTCACTACTCATGATAGGAGAAAGCTTCTCCTATTTATACAAAATATGAGGAGTTATCTCATTAATGGGAGTCCATGAATCTCTCCCTCCACCTCTAGAGTTACAATCAAAATAGGAAATGATAAGACACATGTCTTTCTAGAGTTTCAACACAACTAAGAAATGAGGCACATATCCTCTTAGAGTTTCAATACAACAAGGAAATGAGACACATATCCTCATGATCCCATGATCTTCTCCAACCAAATTCGAATTTGTCCTTGGAGTGCCACATAAGGGTCTTCTAGAAGTCTCCTTTTGATCTACACATGTCAACAATCTCAACCCACTTGTTAGGTATAAGTATATGCATATTATTTTCTAATTTTTAACCACATATTCACTTAAAAATGCTAAGAATTAATAAAGTTTGGAAAAACATAAATGTGGCCCAATGATAATGAAAGTGGGATGAATGTAGTGACATAGTAGTGAAATGGAGGTGATATAATGGACATAATAGTGAAAGTGTAATGGAAATGAATGACATTTTCAAGACCCAACATACCCCCCAACTGAATTTATTGCATGTCCTCATGCAATATATATTACATTAACTCTTTTGATCTTTGAGCTTTGGCTTAAGTTTGCATGATATCATCTGATAACTTCATATTTCTGCAAAGTGTTTTACTTGAATTGCAACATGGTTGGTTCTTGTGTTACAACCACTTTGAACTTTGCATAATGATATTTTGATTATTTTTGCAAAGTATATCTTTATTGGATTGCATGATGGTTGGTTCTTGTGTGACAACCATGATTTTGTTTGTATCCAATTTATCCTTTACGCACTTTTTGAAAAGCCATTGTATGCTCATAATCACAATGTAATAGTTAATATATGTTGGAAGTATGTGGGCTCCTGAGTATGATATGGACATGGTAAGATATGAAGATGAATGTATTCCCCCCCCAACTGATGGTATTGACAATTTTATGAAATGATGAAGAGAAATGTTTTTCCAACAATTATCATTCTAGCTTTTTATGGAATTCTATGGTCAAAAGTTAGAAAATGACGTACCTTAACTTACCCTTTGGAATGGATGAGTTGTATGTGTGGTGGCTGTAAAATTATGATCATATTCTTCTTTAAGTGGCTGAACAAGAGGAGTCATGGATAAAGAGATAAGATGAATTTTTATTGCTCCTACTAAAACTTGCTGAATCTGCTCCAAAATGCTGAAAATAATAGTCTTCATGTCTTCAAAACTCATTGGCACAATTCCTACTATGTGAAAAGATGTTCTGATGTCGAACATAGTAGGAAATTGTTGACTTAGTGGCCATTAATGGATGCCACTAGTTAGCACGAGAACTCTCACCATTGATGACATTGAGAGTCAAGATGCCCAAACACATCTTGCTAGGTACGAATGATTTTGCCGATGTCGAGTCACCTAGAAGATCTGAAGAACAAGGGAAATTAATGTATTCCCATTGTTTGTCAGCATGAGAACTTGCCATTAAGGCATGCAAGTCTCAAGGTGTTTTTACAAAGAACTTAGACTCAAAGGACTATGGACTCAATAATTTGCATTGAAGCAGGGCTTATTTGCGGAATGAAAATGACAAGAAATGGAAGATGGCAATGGAGAGTAGAAATGGCAATGGGCAATAAGCATGTGAATGAGCTTCTTGCTTTTATTTGTGGGTTATGAATGGACAAAAAGAAATGGAAAGTGGATGTGAATGTAAATGGAAAATATGAAGTGAAATGAGGTGAATGGTTTATTATGAGATATGGATGTGATGGAGACAATAGTATTTGAAAGTTTTTCAAGTGTTTGGATCTGATTTTACATCAGCATATTTCCTCTTTGTTGCTGATTATCCTCTTATGAAACAAATTGGTCTCTTAGAGAGACACCATTCTCTTGTAGTCATTTGTTCTTCCTCCTGGAACCTGCAAAAAAAACTAATACTTCTTCTGCAATGGAATGTAAGATTATCAAAGGAGAGAGGTGATCAATCTCTCTAGTTATGATATTTACACACAAAACTAAGAATTTGCATTAATGAAACAAGTTCTCAAAGGAAAAATCAAAAGAATTTATACCTGTTTTGGAATTAGTGCCTCAAGTTGAATGTTGCTTCTTTTCAGCAATTTATTTCATTATTTACCGTTTCAAACTCTAATGATGGATTTCTTACTATGTAGATCTTGTTGAGACCTTTCCAACGATACTTGAATCATCAAAATTTGATTTTGTCTGAGAAAGTTAGGCTGATTTGAACAATGAGGGTTTTCCGCTGCTAAAAATCTTGAATAAAAAGTTAGCCATTCATCTTTCATCATCAGTCCAAAATTAATCAATACCTTAAGAAAAGTGAGCAAATAACTTATTCATTTCATTGATTCAAAATTATTATTATTATTATTTTTCTTGACATGCGGCGACTTAGTGTGGCGACTTAATGATAACACACAACTTGACTTCCCTTTGACCAGGGTCTTTTTCATCGACTTAGATCAAATGAATAGGACACCATCCATGTGCTGACATTTTCCCAGCTACCCATGTGGCTCGTTTCGTCTCTTGACACCTATAACCTATAGAAGTAATAAAATGGTTGTGGAATCAGGCTGCATTCCGCAGCTAAAAGACAACCAACCATTAGTTTTACACATATTTGGATACGCGTGTCGTGCATAGCTTTTTATCTCTTCCGCACTTTCCTGTGGAGTTTCTGCAACCTTAAAAGTAAGTGATTCATCTTTAAAACGGATATTTTCAGTTGAAACAAAATCAACCAAAATGATATTGATCCCTTCTCTAACTGAAAATGTCAATGTTAATAAGCCCCGGGCTTCCCATACAAACAGCAGATAAAGTTCGATAAATAATCAAGGATACTAAGGTCATGCTTGATAATAACATTTCACCTCTCCTTATAAATGCCAGGTTTGACATTAATGGTAACAGGGTGCATATTATTCGCTGGAACTGCATTGACAGCAGCCTGGACCGTAGTGGAACTGCATTGAGACCAACGAAGTGAATGATGTAACAATAATTTTCTTCATTGAATGCAAATTTATATTCCTCGAGCACTGAAGATCCGGCGTCAGCAGTTAGTGGAATGATCCAGAACATATTTGAAAGTCGTGGGACAGAAACCGACATATGTAACGTGCCATTCAACGCCACAAATTTAATATCATCACGAGTTTGAATCACATGGGCGTCACAAATGGCTTCTAATTGGAGGCAAGGGAATAACTGCCTCCTTAATTCTTGGATAATTAACTGGAAAAATCAAATTTGTATTATCTGAAATGTAAGGTGGCAGCGTGCAGCAAAATAATGTGGCAGAGTAAGAATTTTGATTGGAATTCTCTACTAATCATTTGAGAAATGATATTACCACTTCTTAATTACACATGAAATTCTTCAACTGATTTCCAATGCATCACAATTCTTTCAACTGTAATTTAAGAGACCGTTTTCTTCACGCGGCAGGCAAAAATGGGCTTCAAAGAACCGAGAAATTCTCCCAGACCGCCACGAATTTCTTAAAACGATTCTGGGTTATCTAATTGACCCTATTGGAGAAAACACCCATGTTTTATTTTTTCCAAATTCACCTCCGTTTGGCCAAATCGTGCTTTCAAAGTTTGACATTTTTCTCTGTTTTCCGTTTTTTTGGCTTCTGCTTCAGCGATAAAAAAAATCAATTTTTGGTGGAACAGGTTCAATTATTGTTATATGCATTGAATTAATGAGTGCCACTGAAGCATTTGATTTATATTTGAACTCTTATGCTGCAAAAAGAGGAAGAAGAAAGGATCTATCTATCGAATTCAATGGCAAATAGAAAAAATTAAACAAGATAAAACAATTCTAAGCAAATCGATCAACCATTGAAATGATGAAGAAGAAAATCAGCTGAGCGAGAAAGGTTCCTAATAGCAGATTATCAAAATGCTGCAGTGATTAGAAGTAGCTGCAATTATAAATGCTACTGCCCAGGCTTCACTCTTTCAAACTAAGAAGTTGCTGTTAAAAACAATATGATCATTGCAAAGTGTTGAATCTGCCAGTAATGCTGTTGGGAATGTCTTGCAAAAGAACCTATGGTCAAATGATGATGCAAAACCTTTGCAATCAAATTATTACATGGACAACTCTCTGGCAATTCCTTTGGAAAACGTGGATCTCTTTTTCGTTTAATTGCTAAATCTGTAGTTTCTTTAATCAAAAGGA
Source organism: Pinus albicaulis (assembly GCA_034641835.2). Lineage (NCBI taxonomy): Eukaryota > Viridiplantae > Streptophyta > Pinopsida > Pinales > Pinaceae > Pinus > Pinus albicaulis. The sequence goes on along the minus strand of CM076578.1, from coordinate 1,187,999,418 downwards.
ATATATTTAGCCAAATGATAGATTCCAGTTCCCATTTTGGTAACATAGATTCGGTAATGGAGATTTAAGGATTTTTGAAGTAGCGACTGCCCATGAAAGTCCATACCTGTTAACTAAAGCGTTTGGTTTTTTCATCTAATTTTGGTGGTCCGTGCAGAGACTTTCTTAAAATGGATTCTTTCTTCTCATGAATTTTGTAGGTTTATTTCAGGCCAAAGCTTGAACAGGAATGTAGATTTTCTACTGAGGCCACATTGAAAGCTAGGATCGAAGATAGCCATAGATTGTTCCTTTTTTTTTTTTTTTTCCCTGAAATTGTAAATTTTTATAAGAAGGATTAATGATTTTCAATCTCAGGCAGCAAAGACTTCAAGAAAAACATGCTAAAAACAGGACTTTGACTGAGGTTTTAAACTGATTTTTTATCAGTCTGGGCTGGGTGACTAGGATAGGATCCATGTCGGGACAATTTCGGAGATGCCCATGTGGTCAGTTTCTTCATTGGATGCCTGTAACATGCTAAACCTTGAAATCAGCTGCGGAATTCACAATTAGCTGTGGAATCAGGCCACATTCCGCAGCTAGGTTGCAAAATCTTATTAAAACAGGATACAGTGTTTTGAGGACCACTACAGACCATAACCAGTCAATCTTGGACAGCTGAACCTATCAAAGCAGTTGGGTTTCATTTTTTTTTTTTTTTAATATTTTATATTTTATATTTATTTATTTTTATTTTTTATTGAATCAATTGAAATGATGAAGTTTATTTTGTCTCCCCCTTTTTTTTTATAACAATTTTTTTCTTCTGATCCTCCAGATCACACAGAGTGCAGGAGGAGAGCATACTCAAGAATTATTAATTTTTTTTTTTTTTTTTACATAACAATCCTTTTTCTGATCCTCCAGATCACACAAAGTGCAGGAGGAGAGCATACTCAAGAATTATTAATTTTTTTTTTAGATGTAAGAAATAAGGTCTCCTAATTACACTTCTCCGGCAACGGCGCCAAAATGTCTAGTCAATTTAGCGTTCTAAATTTCTAACATAAATTATCAACCAGGGTTAGTAAACTGATGAAGTGTGGTGCACTATATGTGCTTAAGTGACCTCTTCCTTACTTCGTTGTATGTGTTTTTCTTATTGTTTTTGGGGGTTTTGTCTTTTTAGTAATTAGTATGCTACTCTATGTTCAACAGATGAAATCAAATCTATGTCAAAAAGAAAAGAAAAAGAAACCTTAGACTTAAAACAGAGTGTAAATTCTATCCCTAATTAGGAAAATGATGAAAAACAGAGCATTCTAATCCATGGATATCCTAGCTTGCAAATGAACATTCATGAAATGAAAAGTAACTCAAAACACTACAACTTAATCTGATTCATTTAGTTAAAGATTTGTTGGAAGAGCTTGTGAAAAAGATTAATTTTAATGCAATGAGGATCTCCTAAAACATAAAAGGAAATGCTGAAACAAACAGTAACTTAAAACATTATAGTGAAATCTCATTCATTTGATAAGAGTTTATTGGAAGAGCTTGAGAAAAAAATTACTATAATGTAGTAAGGATCTCCTATGAAATGCTGAAACAACTTATAACATTACAACTAAATCTCATTCATGAGTTAAAGGTTTATTGGAAGAGCTTGTGAAAGAGATTAATCATAATGTGATAAGGATCTTCAATGAAGCAAAACACTCAATAACTCACAATACTACAACTTAGTCCCATTCGTGAATTAGAGGTTTATTGGAAAATCTTTTGAAAGAGACTAACTACAGTATAATGAGGAATCTGATCTAAAATTGTGTGAACAAAATATTTCTTATACAGAGATTGACAGTAGGGGCTTTTACTAGTTATTTCACCTTTACTAGAAATGATGAAACCAGAAGCTTCTGGCTCTCTTACTGAATCTGCCTAAAGAAATATAATGTAAACACTAAATAGATCTGACAAATGAGGATCTTCCTTTTAACTAAATAACAGAAAACGAAATGCTAATAACTCAAAATATCACAATTGAATCCCATTCATTTAATAGAGATGTATTGGAAGAGCTTGAGAAAGAGACTAACTACAATATCATGAGGATCCTTTATCTAAGCAAATGACATGAAAAATAATGCTAAAAGCTATGATTTCAGAAAACAATCTAAGTAAGGAAATATGACAAAACAGAATTGAAAACAACTTATCTAGAAAACATGTAAAAGCCTCCTTGGATAGCAGGGGCCCTCTACTACCAATTTGGTGTAATCCTTAGCTCCTTGAAGATGTAATCAAAACAACATCAAAGAACTTATTTATTGAAAAAAACTCACAAATCCACATCCCATTCCATCTTAAGCTTTGTTACAAAACTCTCTCTATTCTCCTTCTCATATTTTTCACTATTTTTTCACTAATCATGATAGGAGAAAGCTTCTCCTATTTATACAAAATATGAGGAGTTATCTCATTAATGGGAGTCCATGAATCTCTCCCTCCACCTCTAGAGTTACAATCAAAATAGGAAATGATAAGACACATGTCTTTCTAGAGTTTCAACACAACTAAGAAATGAGACACATATCCTCTTAGGGTTTCAATACAACAAGGAAATGAGACACATATCCTCATGATCCCATGATCTTCTCCAACCAAATTCGAATTTGTCTTTGGAGTGCCACATAAGGGTCTTCTAGAAGTCTCTTTTTGATCTACACTTGTCAAAAATCTCAACCCACTTGTTAGGTATAAGTATATGCAAATTATTTTCTAATTTTTAACCACATATTCACTTAAAAGGGCTAAGAATTAATAAAGTTTGGAAAAACATAAATGTGGCCCAATGATAATGAAAGTGGGATGAATGTAGTGACATAGTAGTGAAATGGAGGTGAAATGGAGGTGATATAATGGACATAATAGTGAAATTGTAATGGAAATGAATGACATTTTCAAGACCCAACAGATGATATGGTGATCTATTCACATGACAGAGTCTTCTTGACTAGGGATTCTAGCCTCAAGGAGAAGCCGTTGCATGCAACACAGGAAGACTTCTTTTCCATGCATCTTGATGCATATCTTGCCTTGGAAAAGGAGTTCATTTGGGAGGGAATCCAACAAGACATACATAAGCATATGGAGAAATACAGAGCCCAGATTATGATGGTGAGGATGTCACAACCACCTTCCTACTCATTGAGAGTAAGGGAGCTTCTTCAGTTGAGACATTTCAGCTCAAGTCTTCGAGTACATAATGGAGAATGTACCATTTCACTTTATGTTTTGTACTTGTATTTTTATGAGCAGCATATTGTACCAAGGAGGATTGTTCCTTATTAAATTTTGTATTATGATGTACTTGAAGCCATTTGTAGCATTGATATTGGCTATCTCATTGATGGTTTGTGGGGAGAGCCACATGATTTTTAGTGTGCACCATTGACACCCTTTTGTACTTTCATGTTCACATCTTGTAGGATGATTGTAGTAGCAAAAAAGTGGCTAGAGAAGCACTTGTTTTTGTTTGATTTGTTGCAGGTAGGGCATGTACTGCGCTGGTTCCTTGTATGGGGCCTTGATCCACTTTTCGGTTGTCATGTGATAACTTGTTTCTATTGGTTTTTGCTTCCATGTATTTCTGATATGTATATGTTCATGGAAAGCTTTGATTGGAGAGTGGGCTTGAGATTGAGGATTCCCATTGGGAGCATGATTATCCTTACTATACATGTTGTACATTTCAGGAGAAATGATGGGCCAACCATGAGGGCCACATTTCATTTCTTTCCTTCTTATGGGAAGTACCACTTGAAGAACTTGAGGAGGCACTCCATGCATCATGAGAAGATGGAGGAGTTAGCACAGTCAACTCTTTTCCCTTTGAGGATGAGGGGAGACTCATCTATGAGCCACTCCATTTATATGAGAAAAACACATGGTGAAAGTATTGTTGATTTGCATGATGATTTATATATGCATCTCTTAACCTTATATGTGCAGGGATTTGCTCAAAGAAGGAATACTTTTCCTTCTAGATTTTATGATCTACATAAGGCCATTATGGGTGATCACTCCCTAAGTGGATATGAGGGGGAGATTTCTCATGGAGAATGTACTCACAATGCACATTACATCCTTCACTTTCTCCATATTTGTGAGGAGACCAGGGCAGCAAGAAAATGGTGGGGAGGCCACCCATCATTTTATTTCCTATGGCAGTGGAGAGTCAAATTGCGTTGGCTACATTTGAGGGACCATTGTCCTTCTCCTTTACTTCACATGGTAGCTAGCATGATTCTTCTTATGGTTCCCTTGATTGATATTGCTAGAGCTTTTCTTAGGAGCTTGATTAGAGGAGAGACACATTGGGTGGATGTGTCCTTGGAGGGAGAAAACTCCCACACACTTTGCACTACATGTTCTAAAGGGAACATGGGAGATGGTATGGCCACTACAGCAGCTCATTTGTTTCATTATGAGGTGACCCATATGAGGAATGAGATGCCATATGATGATGAATTCCAACTCATCATATATGGAGAGACTTGGGCTAGCATGATTTGCAGCGTTGGAGGAGAGGTCCTTGGGGATCTAGTATTCATCTTGCCACTTGAGGGCAAGTATTTTGCAGCCCAGGATCAACAATTTCTCTACACTTATCATGAGTGGAGATAAGGACAGCATGGGGTAGGCTACATTTTCTACCATGGGCATATTTTCATCCCACTTACTTTGCCGGAGCCAAAGGTGGAAGACAATTTCCAGGAGTTGCCTAGTTGGGAGGTAACTCATTTTGCATGAATGATTTCTTGGGGGATGGGGGATCCACATGAGGAGGATGTTACTCAACACATTATAGACTCCATGCCTTGAGGAGAGGCTATCCAGTTCTGTCCTTGCAGTTGCTTGGGGACAAGCAACACTTGGGAGGGGAGGACTGTAATGTTCCCAAATTTTCCGACAATAATTTGGAACATTAATTTTTGCTAATTTCACCTAGGAGGAGAATAAATGGGTAAGGAGACCAATGCATAATAAAAATCTCAATAAAATCCCTCTAATTATGAAAGGGGATCATCATTGGAGCTGGTTTTCACACCCTCATGTGTGAACAGGATTACTTGCAAGTGGACAAGGTCAAGTTTGACCAAGTCAATAGCGCTGGGCCAAGAGATGGAGCACACATAGAGAAGCAGCGTAGTATGAATGAGGAAAGGGTTATTTGGTGGAGGAAACCCTAAAAGGAGTGGGACCCTTGGAGAGGGGCTTTCATTTGTTTAAAAGGAGGGCAAAGCAACCATTGTTTCTCATGCGAATGTTTATTCATCTCATTGTCTATAGAGACAATTAAGCATTCTTTGCTGTTTAGCAAGAATTGCCCGGGGAATTCCTATTTAGGATTCCTTCTCCTTCTTAAGAGGTCTCTTGAGGGATTTTTCTTCATTTTACTCACATCCAGGCTTGAGGCCAAGCATCCTCCATCAAGACAGTGTTATTTCTGTAGCAGATTAATGTTGTGTTGCTGGGTGTTGCAGTGAGGGTTCACTACACCATCTCCTTCAGCTATTTTTCAGAGGAGGAGTCTCTCTTTCCTTTGAGATATCAGATTGGAGGCATATCGAAGCTTATTGCAGACTTTGGCATCAAGGCCAAGTCTTTCCCTAGCCCTACAACGCAGTTCCATTCAGAGACTGTGTTATTTTGAGAGGAGCATCTACAATGGGGCTCTTGCAGTTTGTTGGAGGGTGAGATCTTTGGTGAAGGGATTAGCCTTTCATCCTAAAGATCCATTGGAGGAGGCACATTCAGTTTGAGCATCATCTATTGCCATCTCCATCTAGTTCTATTTCTGAGTTGCTGCAGCTACCCAACAATTCCGGCATTTTGCAGTTTTTGTATTTTATTGCCAATCCTTCCCGGATTGACATGAGGTAGTCTCTGGGAGCTGATATCTTCACTCCCAATGTTGTATTGGGCCATGTATTGACATATCCATGTATTTGACATTGTTAGCATGTAGTTTCTCTATAAAAATGTGCTGTCATAGCTTGGTATACATTGTGTAGCAGTGGTTTTGGCATATATTTTATACTTGCTTCTTCAGGCTGAGCATTGCCTATCTTGAGTGACCTTTTTCCTCAAGATATTTTATTCATTTTTTTTTGCCATTATTAAATCAGAAGCTATGTATTTCTCTCACTTTTATATGAGTTGAGTGTTGCTGCTGCTTCATTGTGTTTTTGCATATTGTTGGAGCTCCAACTCTAGAATATCTTGAGATATTCTCATTGTTGTAGCAATTTCTTGAAAAAGGAATGTTACAGAAAATTATATTTATATATGATTTTATATTTTTAGTTGTATGTGCGAGTTTGTAATATTCCTAAATTAGCATGCAGCCAATTGGAATATTAATTTTTTCTTTTATCATTTAGATAGATGAATAAGTGTGTAGGGAGACCCATAAATATCTTTAATAGGAATAAAATCCCTCTTAATGTGAAAATGGATCATCATGATAGCTGGATAAAGTACCTCCATGTGTGAACAGGGGTAAAAACATGTGGACAAGGTCAATGTTGACCAAATCAACAACACTGGTATAGAGAGAGTGGATCATCAATGTGAAATAACACAAAGTTAATGGGAGATAGTATCCATTTGAGTAGTGCCTTTAATGAGTGGGAACCAAGATGAGAAGGCTCACAAAGCATATAAGGAAGGGAAAGAAAACCATAGAAGGATGTTAGATGATTATAGATTTTTATCTTTTTAGATTTGGATTTGTCAGGTGACATTTCTATGCATGCTTTTGCTGTTTAGCAGGGTCTGCTGTATTTTTTAGTACAAGGGTGTTCCCGAGCAATAATCCCACACTCATACTCGGGGGACTTCGAGTGCCTACTCAGGAGAGATTATTTATCTGTATAGTCCACATCCAGGCATCATGCCAAGCTTCATTCTTCAGCTACAATGCAATTTCTGTTCAGCGTTGTGTTGTGTTGTAGGGTGTTGTAGTGGAGGATTGATAGGGCCAATTTCTGAGCTAGTTTCAGTGGAGGAAGCATTCCTTCCATTGGGAGGCCAGAAAGGAAGGTCCAAGAGCTTTATTTCATATCTTGGCACCAGGCCAACCTATTTCCACCTCCTACAACATAGTTTCCCTCAAGGACTACATTATTTTATTGAGTATTTGCAGGGGAGGTTTCAGTGCTTCAGTTGGAGGGTTAGATCTTCAGTGTTGGGATAAGCCTTTCACTTGGAGGATCTATTGGAGGAGATATATACATTCATATAAGTTTCAGCCACCTCCTTCCAGTTATTCAGTTGCAGCTACAATTCAGCCCTAGGGCTGAATTCCAACATTTTGGTATTTTGGGTATTTCTGGAAACCCTTTCTGGGTTCTCTTGGAAATGTGTTTGGGAGCATAGATCTCTATCCCCAACACCTTTTGAGCTATATAAAAATAGATACATATGATTGCATACAATTGTAGTAGTTTTTTCCCTAAAACTGCGCTTTCATGGCTCATGGCATTTGTATAGTAGTGTATTTCATGTATTAGCATATTTTCTTATTGGAGGCTTGTTTTGTATTTCTTGAGTGACTTGATCCTCAAGATCTTGTGCCTATTATTTGCTAATATATTTAATAAGATAGTTGTACATTTGTCTCACATGTTGGTGTATTTATTTATTCACTGCTATTCTCCATGTTTATGTGCTATATTGCTGCTTTCCCCGTTTGGGAATATTAAAAAGTTCTATTTATAGATCACATGTCTATTTATAGATGCATGTCGACTATTATTATCCCTTAATAATATTTGGACAATAAAAATTAATATATTCTCAATGAGCACTTGGAAATAATTAAATGAAGTGGAAAATCAGTTAGCTATAGGCAATTCAAGTTCAAAGGTTGGTTGGTGGGACATGCAAGTGGACTTAGTTGTAACTGAGTGATTTGAAGTTGTAACATAGTTGGATGTGTAGTTATGTGAGTTGCAAAGTAGTTTAACTTAGTTAAGTGAGTTAAAATTAGTTGTGATAGTTGTAACTGAAGATACACTAGTGAGAGATCAGTGAATTAATTAATTAATAAATTAACAATCAGTGGTCTCACATGCAACTGAAGATTTACTATTGTTAACTACATGCATTTCAGATCCAGTGGAGACCTAGTTGAGATGTAGGTGAAAGGGATAGTTTGATTATCATTTGTGACATTAGTGGGTGCACTCATGCAACCACACACACATTGGATGTGCCAATGAGGATTGCGTAGTCAAGGAAAGCAGGATTCCATTCATTCAGGGATTGCTATCAGCAGGGATTGCGTAGTGGAGGCAGGCTCTCTGGAGGCAGTAAATTGTCGCATGTATTTGCCAATTTTTGTATGACAGTGTGAGACGATTGTATATTGTACTAAGAGCTCTTGGATTAGAGTTTTGCATGAGATTGTTTCATGATCCATGATATATACATAATATATGATAGTGGGGTTTTTATCTTTATGCTTTCCCGGTAAAAACATCCATGTTATGTGTGATTGATCTTTCTTCTTGATATTGCAATTGGTTATCATGTTTTAAATTCCGCAAGATTTTTTTGTAGAAGTGATTCTGTATTTAACAGTGGCATATAATTGTTATATTAGGAGAATCCAGGAAATATGTAATTTGTATTAAAGTTTCTACACTCGAATATCGAAAATATAACAAAATTCCAGCAATTTTTTATTTTATTTTGATCTTTGTTAAGGCCCAATTTGATTGAATCTGAGGTGGACAACAGCCTGTGGAGGACAAGTTATATTTATAAGATCACTCTGGAGGCTTTGGATATCACTGAAGGAATCAATTTTCCTTGATTTGAGGATATTGGATGCTTTCTGTCCATAATATAACTTTTGGCAACTAAGGAGGTCAGACAGAGTATGCTTAGCTACCGATTATCTAGGCATGATTTTTGGCAAATAACTAGGGATTATGAAATGGTACTTAGCTGGAAAAAGTGTAATTTCTCCTGAATTTAACCAAAAATTGCTGATTTGTCCTTCGACCTTGATTTCATTTATTACAACCACTTCAACTGAACTCAAGGGCAGCTTGAGCTAGGGTATCAAGTGTGAGGTGAGCTTGAGGTTTTAGCTTCTTGTGAATAAGTTTGAACCTCAATTTTTTTTTCATATTTTGCAACTCGATATTATGCTGGTGAAGCCTTTTGTTCTTATGTACTGTTTCGTATTTAATGGCCATTTGATCGAGTGCAGAACTGATTTTTCTAGATGACTGCTTAAGGGTTTCATTCTCCTTCTTCAGGAGTCTTTCCAAAACTTTTAACTCACAATTTTCCTCCCGCGACTTCTGTATCTTAGGTTTTCTGCTAACCATCTTTTGTGATGATGTTGTAGCTTCTTCATGTGTTTATGTTTCTATAAATGATGTCCCTCCTCCCATTTCTGCAGCTAAAGGTTTTGCCTCGGTTTTTGCAGCTAATGGTTCTGCTTCTTTTTCTGTAGCTAATGGCTCAGAGTCTGAATCTGAATATGGTAAATTTAGAACATCACCTTGAACCTCTGTATCCTTCCCAAAATCTAACCTTTTCTTTGAATTCTTGGATTTTGAGGGAGAAACTTTGGTGATAGCTTGCACAGGAGACATTGCCATTCTAATTCTCTTGCTGGTTTTTGGGGAAGGTAACTCCTGTGAGGGAGTTCATCCTTTCTTTGGCTAGATTTATTGCTCAAAATCTCCCAAAGACAAGAGATAGTTCCAAGTTTTTATTCTCCTATTGATTTCTTCTAACACTATAAACTTGATTAGCCCATGGTGGAATAGGTTGCTGCTAGCTATCTGGGGTTTAGCCTGGACTTTGGAAGCCATTTTGGTGAGAATTTTGAGGAGATAAAATGGCATGTTTAGAGGCTGCTTTCCTGTGAAGTGGAGAAGTAACTTGAAATGATAGAGAATGGTCCTTCCATATCTCACCTCACAAGTGATGTAGACCTAGATCATCTTCAACAATGTTTGCCACTTCTCTTGGAAATAACTCCTGGGGATATCCTTCTGCCATTTCATGTTCTGATGTTCTTCTTTGAGGAAAAACATAAAATCCGCTTCTTTGATGGAGGTGGTCTTAAACCACCTCTCTCCTTCACTTAGCATCTTTGTGGCTATCGCCACACTGGCCTCATCAATATGCATTGTCATGGGTCCAAGCTGCACCTTATAACCATCAAACTCTTTGCAAATGCTTCTGTGATACCTTGATGGTATCCTTGGAACTTCTGGAAAAACCTGTAACATCCCACTTGCTTGAAAAATAAACATGCCTGAGGGTGTGCATCAAGATACGATGTGTCTTGTAACTCTTTCCTCAACAGAGCGCCTCTGGTAGACATCTTCTTCACGTGGACCTGAAAATGTTCTCAAACAAAATATGCAGGTTGCAGGGTAGCTAGGGTATGCAGAGGTGAGTGATGACATTAACTGAGATTAAAAGTGAGGGAAAAACAACAAAATCTGAGCTGGGGACACAGAACAACTAAATTTGAGGACACAAAACAAAAAGAAATGAATTCAAACTCAAATATTTCGAGCATCTGTGGGCTCTCCTTTAAAACAAACAGAACTGAATGTCGACCAATTAAAAACGTGGGGAAGGAATCATGATCGTTATTCAGGGATTAATCGAAATGAATGGGCACGATTGAGGTTATGATTGCGAGATATGGGGGCATAAACAAGTTATGATATTTTTGAAAATAGGATGAAATGATAGCTTGGCGCGGTTCTGGCAGCTTAACTTTAGATGATGAACTGTGTACCATCACTGATATGGAGGTGACAAGATTCTCCAAACCCTAGAAATTTTTGGTACTTTTGGTAGCTAACAATAGGTGTAGGTAAGTTGTTTTAGCTACCGAAAGCTTTAACTTTCGGTAGCTAACAGTTAGAAGATTACGAATCTTAGCTACCGAAAACCAAAATTCCTGCTAAAATTAAACATAGTCAAATTAATCATAAATACTTAATTCAACCACTTTAGGGGTTACACAATTATATATGAATGCATTATAGTTCCAACAATTTAGGTGAAAACACATCAAATAAATGACTATTTGATTTGAGGCATTTGGCGATCCATTAAACCCTTGCTGTTGAGCACCTTATATTGAAAACATTTTCATCTTGATCAAAACCATTCCCAAATTAATAACTGGAGAACAGATACCTATATTATAGGGTCCTAACAACAACTACAAAGAAAGGCATGATAAACACTATGTTGATCACAAATTCTAGGTTGGAGATGAAGTTTGGTTATATCAAAAAAGAAATATTGCAAGGGGAAGGTAAAAATCTCAAGCCAATTCGTTATGGTCTATTTAATATTCTGGAAAAGATTGGTATGAATGCATTTAAGCTAGATTTACCTCCTTATATGAAAATATATTTTGTCGTTAATGTTGAGAATTTGAGATTGTTTGAGCCTCCTTTGATTGATGATCAAGGAGATAATGTTAAAATGTCATCAATAGATGATTTCTCACTAGAATACCTTGATGAACTTCAACAAGATCTCATACTTGACATAAGAATCAGAACTTCAAGGAGACGGAATGTAGAATAATTTAGAGTGAGACACAAGGGACAAAATACTTCAAAGGCCAAATGGATGGAGAGTGAAAGGGTGAGGGAGTTGTACCCTCACCTACTGGATAATTGATAGTATCTTTTGGGGTCCAAAAGGCTTCTAGTGGGGAGGAATGATCAGAGGCTCAATATTTAGCTCAAAAATGAAAGTGCTCATAAATGCTCTAAACCAAAACAACTAGATATAGCTCCTCACCAGAATTGCAATGCAACTCGTTTCATCAAAATCTGAGTTCGTATGAGTATGTTATGGTCTGTTGTTCGTTTTCTCAAACAGGTAAAAATTATGCAGAAAAATGACAGACTGATGACTTGGCAGTCCAATTAGCACCTTAGGAATATTTAGAGAATATTCTCTAGATTTCAGCCAGTGACACAGTGACAAGTGTCAACTCAGATTCTCCAATGTTGCTTGGGGAAATTGAAATTTTCCTCCTAATCCTAAGGTTGCAATTTTTATCTATGGTGGATCATTATTTTTAATGGTTAATTTTAGACCAATGGAGAAGGGCCACATGGCACAGCCGGAGGCTTCCACGTGCCCTCCCCCATGAAATATTATGGTTCATATATTTTTGAATTGTAATGTTGTGACCCTAACAACATTTCAAGGAGCTATGGCGATACTTTATATTGGCAGAATGGACAATTTGTATGGCGGACATGGCTCTAAAATAACAGTGGCCTAAACTCTAACCTAGCAAAGCTCTAAACCAACGGACAAGGTCAAAATGGCAGACAGGGACAAACTTAGCGGAGGAGGCATATATTTATAACCTAAAATTTTCAACTTTGGTTATGAGTTGATATATATCGCAACAAAAGTTTATGGCGGGGGTCGGGTTCGAACCCACGATCACCCGCATATAGCTCTGAAACTCTACCATCATACTATCCATCGAGTTCCATCCCCGATAAGGATTTTGCATAAATTTAAATTATCTTTGCTCTATGGTTGGGGGTCTGGAGGGGGCCAGCCCCGCGGGCAAGCCCCCTCCAGCATGTAGACCAGGAGCCAAGCACTGTTCTGGAAGGAGATTTAAAAACATTAAGACATGATTATTAGCCACTTATCATGCCACTAATATGGTTTTAGCACCATAATTGCGAATAGTGCTAAAATTCACTTTGCACTAATTCAATTGTTAACCACACTTTAATCTCTGCTTATTTGTAATTAAGTGTGTGCTTGTCTTAGCAAAGTTTTTCGTTGACCCGCCAAATGTGGGGAATCTCCTCTTTTAGTGGAGTTAACTGGTGGACTTCCAGTTTTAGTCGAGAAAAACTAGGAAAAATTGGTTTTTCCATAACTGAGGCAATTTTTGACCAGTTTTGGCTTAGGAAGAGTCATTCTTGGTAGATTTGATGTTTTGGACCCATTGGATCAAGTTGCAGAGGCAACAGGAGACTATAAACATCACTTTTTCACAATTGAAGCTAATACAATGGCCTAAGCTATGAAGCTGGACCAAAGAGATGTAACCCAGGAGGTGTGAACTCCTTCATCAAAACCATGTGTATTTGACTCAGTTGGTTGTGTTTGCATATGCTGTTGTTGAAAATTTAGTTTCCATGCTTATATGTTCATGAAATACACTTAATCTCATCAAGTTTATTGAATTTTTCAATCATAAGCACATGTATAAACCCTTGTATAAGAAACAAACCAAAGAATTTTCATGTTAAATATAAAACTGATATTAGCACAACATTAACTAAAAATCAATTCCAGATCAACAACCCATAGGAGGCTTCTACCTCAACATGATACAACTTATTATTTATCAAGCTACAACTTGAAAGGAGACTATAATATCTTGATGAAAGTAACAAATCAAATTTCCTTATTACTAGCTGATCTTTGTCTTTGTTCTGCAATTAGTCTATGTTCTCTTTTCTACTGCTCATCTTCTCTACTTCTGTTCGTCAAATCTATTGTAATGAAGGCTATAAGAAGTTGAAGTATATTATTAGCTAGGGAAACATAGGTTAAACACTAGAGACCTATGTTAAAATGCTGGGTATACACTAGAGACATGCATAACATTTTTAGAGAGGTCAAAAATATAAACTATGTTATACAACTGTTCCTATTCAATCACAACCATGTATTTTTCAATCTTTTACCCCGATTCTCTATTATTAAAGATTTTTTTCTCATCCTTATGTGCCATTGTGTTTGAAGCAGTCATTAATGAACAAGCACCATCTTTACTCAATCAACCTTTTCACTTCACATGAATTTGATTAGCCTTTGCACATTAAGAAATCAACACAATCAACCTTGAGAAATCCCCCTCATTAATATGAAAAAATCATTAGCATACATGAAATACCTCATCAAAAAGACGATGAAAATATGAAAAATTCATCAATTATCAAGCAACCCAAACCTAATGAACATGGAAGATCTCATCAACATGAAATACCTCATCATCATGCTCATTTGACATCAATGTCAACATTTCCCACACTCTAAATACCTAATTAGGCATAATTGTGACTTTATGAGAGTTTTGAAATCCTCCCACTTAGTCACTAGAGGATATCCCTCTAGTATTATGGTTATCATGTGGTTTTCCTACCAAGTCATGGATGACCCTCCAATTTTAGACATGAAAATGAACTTTTCTATTCTTCCTCTATATGGTGAACACTAAAATAAACCTCAAACTATTTCAACAAGTGATTTAACTTCAATTTTTTCATTCTCATCTTGATATGGATTAATTTAAACCTTCGTTTCCATATTTAACATAGACCATGAATCGTTTGAAACACTCAAAATCAGTTGTTCGTTTTCAGTTTCTTTCTTAAGTTCCCTTTCTGGTTCTTATCGATCTCCCCTCTAATTTTACCTCTATGTAAGAACATCCATCTTCTCTGAAGAGCCCAAGCTTATTAGTTAGGGTTTCCATGAGGAAGATCACATTATAATTTATATATATGACTTGTACTTCTAGCTACTTGATTCAGGTGGATCTAGACACCCTTAGGAGACCAAGAGGGCTCAGAAATGGTCAAAATTCAAAGTGGTCAGATTTCTCTTGAACCAAGTTTAGATTGAAGTGCTCATCTCCTTGATTCTAATGGTGTGAAAAGATCTCCAATCCGATCTCGTATGTAGAAGTTAGAGCAAGTCAAAGTTGTGATCAAAGTTGGGCATTGGGCTAGGCTTAAATGTCCTACAATTTAACCTTCAACCGATAGGAAACCCTGCAATCGAGAAGCAGGAAACATTGTGGCCTAGTTAAAATGCCCAATTACCCTTATTTTCATTAAATTAAAAAAAAAACATTTTTTTTTTTAAAAGGAAAAAAAATATAAATATAGGGGTGGTGGGCTGCCACCCCTGCCACCCCCGCATGGATCCCCATCATATATTAAAATATGTTTTGGTTCGACAGGCCATGACCCCCGCCAAACCCCATGAAAATCTCAACCAAATCATGTGGGTGGGCGGGCCACCTCCAAGGGACCCGACCGACTCCACCATCCACACTCTCTCTATATATATGAGGCCGAAACTGGTGGGAGTTGAACCCACGACTGGTGGACTGGCCCCACCCATGCGACAGCTCCACACCAAAGGAAATAACGTGCCCACCAATTAATACATTTGCAAACAATATTTCGGGTTGTGGTGGGATTCGAACTCGGATCTCCACCCAACCAATTAACTCCGTCGTCGTTGAGCCACGTGGCTTGACTTTGGTGGCTCCACCACCCAAACATTATTTAAACACCTCATTTCATAAAGGAAGGGGGAGCTAGTGGACCGAACATAGGAGTGCAAGTGGAGGACCAGCACAAATTTCTAGATTAATATTTTTTTTATCGCAGGGGCAGAACCATGAGCGGCCAGAGGGGTGAAACCTTGCTCAGGGAATCTTGAGGGGCATAAAAAAGATTCCTTGAGGTCCCGAACTTGATGGAGTCAATTTTTGACAAATTTAATGTCGATTTTACACCTCTCAGTGATAGGAAATCAATGGAAATATCTGTTTCAACAACAGATCTTCCCATTTTTCGGCCATTTTCTAGATTGGAGTGACGGTGTCAGATTCCCAAGTGTGGACAGTCGATTTTATGCCTCTCAACACAAAAAATTCGATGGTGCCACCAGATTCAACAACTGAGCATCCACTTCTTCAACCAAATTCAGGAGTTGAGGCATATGCAGTATTGATTTCATGTGCTTCTTTTATCTGTGAGATTTAATATGTTGCTTAGATCCCTACTTGATGTATGTTGCATGATCTATGTTTCTACTTCATGTGAGATGTATGTTTGATTGAGATCCCTATCTAACATTGATGAAGGGATCCTCATCGTCACCTTGTGTGAGATTATGTCATGCTAATAGGAGTCTTATTGTGAGTGAGAGTTCTTGTAGCGGAACGTCTCATGGAGAGACAAGCCACTCATGTTGAGGGCATATATCCTCGCATGACAGAAAACCTAGTCCATGTACATCATCACCATTTCTAGAACTATATGAAGTGGCCTACCTCATCTTAACACCGAGCCTGGAGACGTAGCCCACATTGGGTGAAATTCATTATCAATGTCTCGTGTTCTTATGTTGTTTATTGTTGTCTTGTTTCCTCTTGCTTAAATCATGCATATGCGATCTTTTAATGCTCTTTTTAGTGCAATTTTAACCACATTGTAGAAGTAAAATATCATGGGTAAATCTGGTAGCTGACAGACCCAGTTCAAGATTGTATTAGAGCGGTCTTCTCGCTGATGTGAATTGCGAGTGTGAACAATGATTGAACGTGAAAAAATGGAGGATGACAAAGAAATGTATGAGGCCGTGCTCAGGATGTCCAGATTGGTGGACATAATGTATAAAACTTATGAGAAGAGAATATAGGAGTAGGAGAAAGAAATATCATAAAACGATGCTTCATCCACATCTTCTAGTATTTATGCATCTTCTTCGTCGCGTTCATTGTATTCTCATCATTTGAATGAGGAGATCAACCAGAGTCTTCAGGAAGATAATTTTGAATTAAGGATGCTACTACGAGAAGAGAAAGGAGAGAAGCAAAGATTTTAGCTTCAGTTGCGAGTCGCGGAAGAGGCCTTGAAGAAGTTGAAGCGCAACGAAGGCTTAAAGAATCCATCATCACCTGTGTACGAATCAACATATGAGGTAAACAGTGATGATTTATCTTTAATTTCATATTCACATGCTATTATCTCCGTTGGAAATGTGGAGATACCCATTACAGGAACTGGCATGAGACTCCTTACCAAAATGGGGTATAAAGGAGGAGGACTTGGTGTTAATGGAAAAGGCGTAACTCAGTCATTGGAGGTTGTGCAGAGACCTCGATTCATAGGTTTGGGATACACTGAAGGACAATGCTCGAAGGTGTTAGAAACTTCCAATACATGGTTGAAACCATTGGGGAAAGAGAATGATGGGAACACTTCATCATCATCCTATGAAAACACACATTACAGAGAAAGAGTCGAGGCAAGCTCTTATCACCATGATCGCACCAGAGACCAACAAGAAAGGTATAACAAGTCTCAGTATTCTAGTTTTCATTTTAATTAAAAGCATGTTTCTAACAATGAACATAAATAATGGAATAAAAAAACATGTAGTTTTTGTGGATTACATAACCATGTATTTGCTAAGTGCTGGAAAATAATGGCAACATGAAAGAGGATGAGGGGTGAAAACCCTTCTCCACAACAGGGAAAGAAGAAGGTAAATCAGGTCTGGAGGAAGAATATTCAATGTAGTCATTGTGACAAAAGTGGTCATAAAAGAGCCACGTGTTGGAGGCTCCATCCATAGCAATGCCTTAAGGAAAAAGCGTCAGTGCAAGAACCAGTTGAAACAATTATTTGACTAATGAATGCACCACAGAGAGATGACACATTCACTTTTATAAGTGAGAGATGGTTTTTCTAGGTGTGGTAGTGTGTGATGGCCTTATTTTGTAAATCATGTGTTGCAATTTAAAATGTAAAAGTGATTATGCATTTTCCATCACTTGTGAAGCAACAATGATGTTTTGGAGTTGTATTGATAGTTGGGGCATTGATTCCATTTTGTTGTAAACTTGAACACATAGTATGAGTTATAAAATCATGGAAAGTATGGGATGCTTGGGACATAGTTTTTCATGTAATTAAGCATGTAATTTGTAAGAATATTGTACTACAGTCTTCCAGAGGATGCAGGTGTCGGCTCATTGCTTATGGCTCTGAAGAACAAAGGTGAAGGAGAATGAAGGATTACCTTTCAAGACACTTGTGGTGTAGAAAAGGTACATAGAAGTTGCAAATTATGTTCATTCTTTTGGTGGACCAAAAGCTCCTCAGTGGGGATTATTGATCTAGGTGGCTCCAGACAGCCTCAGGAGACCAAGAGGGCTAAGAAATGGTCAAAATTAAAAGTGGTCGGATTTCTCTCGAACTAGGTTAAGATTGAAGTGCTTGTCACCCTGATTCTAACAATGCGAAAAGATATCCAATTCGAGCCCGTATGGAGAAGTTAGAGCAAGTAAAAGTTGCAGTCAAAGTTGGGCAGTGGGCCAGGTTAAAGTGTCCTACAATTTCACTGTCAACCGGCAGGGAACCTAGCAACTGAGAAGCGGGCAAAATTGTGGCCTAGTTAAAACGCCCAACTACCCTTATTTTTGTTAAATTCAAAAACAAACATTTTGTTTGAAAAACTAAGGAAATATAAATATAGGGGTGGCGAGCTACCACCCCCACCACCCATGCATGAATCCACATCATAATATATTATAATATGTTTTGGTTCGGCAGGCCATGACCCCCGCCGAACCCCACGACAATATCAAACAAATCATGTGGGTGCGCAGGCCACCTCTGGTGGACCTAGCCCATGCCACCAACCACACTCTCTGTATATATATGAGGCCGGTGGGAGTTGAACCCATGGATGGCAGACTGGCCCTTCCCACGCGGTAGCTCCACACTAAAAGAAATAATGTGCCAACCAAAAATTTAACGTGTACCTATTAATACATCTTCAAACACTATTTCGGGTTGCAATGGGATTTGAACTCAGATCTCCGCCCAACCAATCAACTCCACCACCGTTGAGCCACGAGGCTCGACCTTGGTGGCTTCGCCACCTAAAAATTATTTAAACATCTCATTTCGCAGAGAAAGGGGGAGCCAACGGACCGAACAGAGGAGCGCAAGTGAAGGACCGAGGAAAATTTCTAGATTAATATTGTTTTATTACAAGGGCGGAACCATGAGTGGCCAGAGTGGCAGAACCTTGCCCAGGGAATCTTGAGGGGCATCAAAAACATTCCTTGAGGTCCCGAACTTGTCAGAGTCATTTTTCACAAATTTAATGTCAATTTTACACCTCTCGGTGACAGGAACCCAATGGCGATGTCCATTTCAGCAGCAAAGCTTCCCATTTTTTAGCCATTTTCCATATTGTAGTGACCATGTCAGATTCCCAAGTGTGTACAATTTATTTTATGCCTCTCTACGCCATGAATTCGACGGTGAAGCCAGGTTCAACAACTGAGTATCCACTTCTTCAACCAACTTCAGGGGTTGAGCTATATGCAGTATTGATGTCATGTGATTCTTTTATCTGTGAGATGTAATATGTTGCTTAGATCCCTGCTTGATGTATGTTGCGGGATCTATGCTTATACTTTATCTGAGATTTATGTTTGATTGAGATATCTATATAACCTCGATGAAGGGACCCTCATTGTCACCTTGTGTGAGATTATGTCATGTTGATAGGAGACTTATTGTGAGTGAGAGTTCCTATAGCGGAACGTCTCATGGAGAGACACGTCACTCATGTTGAGGGAATATATCCTCGTATGACATAAAACCTAGTCCATGTACATCATCACCATTTACAACACTATCTGAAGCGACGTACCTCATCTTAACACCGGGTCCAGAGACGTAGCCCACACTAGGTGAACTTTGTTATCAACGTCTCGTGTTCTTATGCTGCTGATTGTTGTCTTGTTCCCTCTTGCTTAAAGTATACATATGTGTCATTTTAATGCTCTTTCTAGTGCAATTTTAACCACATCATAGAAGTAAAATATCATGGGTAAATCCGGTAGCTGACGGACCTGGATCACTACTCAAACCTCTTCGCTATGGAATCTTGAGGGTTATTAATAGATTTGTCGACCATCGAAAAGGTATAATGACTTTCTACTTAAAATGATCTAGTTCCGCTGAAAACTCACACATAATACCCAAATACACCTCCTTTAAGACCAGTATGATCCATAAACTACTATGTATATCCTATTGGATAGTTTATCATTATAGATTTGATAAAATAATACTTAAAATCTGAAATATGCTACGAGGGTTAATTTTTTTTTAATATTTTTGGATTCTTTAAGTAATGTGTTATTCTTATGCATGGAAAAAATAAAATATGGAAAATAGAGAAGAATGAAATTTAACTGACAAACTACAATGAACACCCTTACAAGAGAAAAATCGACTAGAAGGTGAGGTTGATTTGCTTTGTCTTTCTTTGAATGGAAATTGATGCAAGTATAATGGAGTGAGACCCATGACCCATGGGCTCCTACAATACACAAACCCTTTATTTTTTTGCTCTTTATCCACTCTCAACTACCTACTTCTACAAAACAAAATGCACTCGAATAGATTGAGACCTGTTTTCTTCCTAGGGGCCCAATTATAACACAACCCGATAGCCAACTAAGGGTTAAATATGACCCATTCAACTCTCAATATGAGTTATAATTGACCCTTCTAGATTCGTCTTCATATTTACCACATGGCTAGCCCCTTTTTCATGAGTAACAAGGGTTGAAGTGGCATCCTCTTGAATTATGGTGGTCAATTTAAATACGTCAGCTTTCAAGAGGCATAACTTTCTCATACGAGCTTTGATTGAGGTAATTATTGCACTGTTAGAAATGTATCGATGTGTATATTAAATAATAAAGGTCCATATTATTTTCGGGACAGAAAAATATAGCTATTTAAGGCCTAAAATTGTATCCTGAAGTTTTTCAGTTAAAAATTTTCAAACTCGGACCTTTGGTAAAAATGACCTTGCAAGATGATTCCTCCAAATATTCCACTCTAAAAGCATTAAGGTGGATGAAAAATAATATATTGAATCAATTTATATCACTAGCATATTCCTTTAATGTATGACATATCAAATCATAATCATTTAATATTTTAAATAACTTCGCTGTATAACATTCAAATGAATTTAAACAAATATGTCTTGAAGTCCATGATGATTTATCTTCACCTCAAATTTTCTTTTGACTAAGTAATATTTCCAAATTATTAATGCATGAACTATCAACATAAGTTCCAAATCATGCATTACATAGTTATCTTCATGTGGTCAAAACTTTTTTTGAAGTGTAGGCAATCAACTTACCTTTTTTCATTAGTACTCCACATAATCCTTTACTTGGCACATTTGTACATACGAAAAGATATTAATCCATATATGGTACCTTTTTTGTTTGTTTTTAAAGTTGTCCGTGATCCTACAGGCTTGACCTGTGGCTTGAGGAGCCATAACCCAGGGGCATCTAATCCGTCAAAATCATTCGGGGATCACACTTGACCTAGGGCACACCAACCCTAAGCTAACTTTATTTTATAGCATGTCTCCTCCCCCTAGCATAGGGCACAACCAACCCTCGTGAGGTTTGATCCTGGGTCGCCTTGCTAACGAAGCCCATTCTCAACCAGTTATGCTACTGGGACTTGAAATCCATATATAATACCTTTAAAATAGGAGATGCTATTAATACTTTCTTACGTTTTAGAAATGCTTCCTCACATCATTCCATTCATATAAATCTATTGATCTTCTTTTATAATCTAGTGATAAAATTCACGAAAACCTTTCATAAGATTTGAACAAACCCATAAATCTACATACTTCATGTACATTAGTTTATTTCAAAATTCATATCCACTGCAATTTCTTCTTCTAAATTTATATGTCCTAAGTAATGCATCTTTGACTATACAATGAATATTTGGAAAGTTTGCCATATAAAGTATGATCTCTAAGACATTGTAATAAATTGAGGAAATATGAGCATAAACTTTATTCTTCTTAAATATACACGATTTATTTTCTCAATGGATTGATTACTGTTATTATTTCTAAGGCTAATCCACATTCATGCAATGATAGAAAGGGGACAAATGCAATAATTCAATTACCTTTGTTATTATATTTTGATAAATAATATCCTTTTTTAGCTTCAAGTTTCTAAATTGCACATTAAATGTTCTTCATGCTCATCTAGTACTTTGGAATATATCAAAATATCATCCAAAAACACATACAAAAACTTGTTGAGATATTATTAAAAAACTTAATCCATTAAACTCGGTCCATTTTCCAATTAGAAGGGTATTGCTACAAATTCATAACGACATAAAAACTCTTAAATGTTATTTTGGATTTTCTTTTATTATTTATTTTTGATATCCTAACCTTAATTATATTTCATAAAACACCTTTTCTCCTTTCACTTGATTGAATAAATTATCAATCTATGAAAGCTATACTAATTTCTTATCATGACTTTGTTTAGTTTTCGACAATTAATATAAAGTATCCATGATCCAATTTTCTTGATTAAAAATATCATTAGTGCTCTCCCATGGTGATATACTTCGATAAAAAAATCCCAATTCCAAGAGTTCTTGAAGCCGTATCTATTACTATAGTAACTATGGCGTCCTCATGTGGTGAGAAGCCTTAGCAATAAGTTCCATTCCTAGTTTGAGTTCAGTCATGAACTCCAACATTGACTGAACTCCAACATTATTTTAAACAATAATCTAAGTATTTTTTATATAAACACATCTAATAATTTCAATAACACCATATATTGTTCTATACCTAATGTTTCCTTCTTCATTTTCATAGCTTTCATCACATACAATTTACATCGTTTTATCATATTTTCTTCAATTATAACGGTGAAATGAATCTTAATTATTATTCCTTATTCGTCCATACTATGAATATTTTATGTCTTGCATTGTCTATATAATAAAGCTTCTTGTATTTGTAATCTAGCATTGCATCATGACTTTTTAACAAATCCATTCCTAGAACTACGTCACATGATCTCATGATAGATCAATACAATGATACTTAGGCTACACACCTAGGTCAATCTCACAACCTTTAACCAAATTCCCTACTTGCTTAACTCTATAAGCTATTTCTACTTGATGAAAATATTTTTGATTAATTGCTATCATTTTTCGTTTTAAAAATGCGCTATGAGAAATAAAACCATTTTGTTGTTGTTGTATCTACTAATATTGAAAAAATGATACCATTACTTGGTAGTTATTCACCACTACATGGGTCCTATGAGCTTTACCCAAATTACCTATAGTTTTCTTTGCTCTCAGATAGCTTTGCTTTATGCATATGGAAGCTCAATCTTGAAGTGTGGCACTTCACATGTCAAATAACCACTCTTAGGGGGTTGCTCTAACTCCCTAACTAAGAAAAACTAGGTCTACTATTCTTTTGCATTTGTTGAGTTTGCTACATCAATGTCTTATATGGTGGCTTATGGTTCCTTTCCAATCGTCTCTAAGTACACACATCCTTCTGTCCTACTACATGTCTCAATGTAGTAGATAATTGTGGCACGTTTCTTTTATAGAAATTGGATAGAATTGCAACTTCTCAATATTTCAAACTAAAAACAAGAGACACAATTCTACTCTATTGATTTGCAGAATGGAAATCACAATTTAGAACAATATGCATAGACATGCAACGAGAAAAACCACAAGTGCATATTGATTTCTAGGGGAACCCAACTGGGAAAAACCCCTCAATCCTATTTGCATTAATCAGTTGAATGAAGAAAATATTGCAATTGTCTGCTCAAGATATGAGCACAACTTGCAAAAGAATAACTGTTCTCTTTGCTGAATGAGAGCTTCTAGCCAACACTTATCCAATTATCTACTCCTCCAACCTCCTATTTCCTTGAAAAAATCTAAGAAAATTCGAGCTCCTAAACAATAGGTAAGTCCCTATTTCCTTTTGCAATTTCCAAGGAATTGATCTCGAGACTACATGCAACAATTGTACACTCAACTAGTATACAACTCATGTTACACTGGCCTTGTCTCCTCCACTTCAGTTGAGAAATTCAAATTCCATGCATGCATTAGCTATTTTGGGTTGATTGATTAATTAACTGATAGATACCTTAGTTATACTTTTGTCCCACTGCTCAAAAGACCTTGCACTGAATCTATCAATAACTAGAGGTCAATTAACTGAATATAACTGAAAATAACCGAACTAGATTGCTAAAATTTAGCAATGACACATGCATGACTGAACTCTAAGTCCACTAACTCGAATTTACTGAGCTAACTAAGGGACAAGTTCCATGTCACGCTAGTTAGCTACCTCTAAGTTGTCTTGTTGATGTGAAAAGTTGATCTACTCAATTTTACTAAGGCTAAAGTCGAATTAAGCCTTTCTTGCTACATTTTTTAACACCCACTCTTAGCAAGAAAGGGATTTTTCACCACCCCTATCTTGAACCTATAGAATTCGAATTTAATTAATATTTCAACATATTTCTCCTCAGTTGGAATGTACTGTAGCAACATAATTCTCCTCTGTACATAGTCCCACAAATAATGATACCAAATACCAATGTGCTTGGACCTTTCATGAAATGCCCGATTCTCAGAGAGCTTAATGCAACTCTAATTATCACAATATATTACTGTCAGATCCATATCTTGACTGAAAAGACCCACAAGTATTTTCCTCATCCATATGGCGTCACATGTTGTTTGACTTGCAACCATGTATTCAACATCTTTTGAGTTGAGTGACATAAACCTTTGTTTCCGGCTGTACCAAGAAATAAATGAGGACCCAACATTGAAGATAGCACCTGAAGTACTTTTCCTGTCTAATGGACTCCCTCCCCAATCTACATAGATGAAGCCTTGAAGCTTCATTCCCTCTGTCCTCCTGTACCATAATCCATATTCGGTAGTGCCTCTGAGGTATCTTAACACATGCTTTGCAACCTTCCAATAAAATTTGGCAGGCCTCACCATAGCTTGACTCTGTTAGTTTACTGCATAGAACATGTCGAGTCTTGTGTTCACAAGATACATAAAAGACCCCATAAACTGCCTGTAAATAGTAGCATCAACCTATTCACCTGAAGCGGTATTCTCCTTCCTCTAGTTTGTAGCTAAAGGTGTGTCCATAGGCTTACAATTCTCCATGTGAAATCTCTGAAGTATTTCAGAGGAATACTTCCTTTGAGACATAAAAAATTCACCATCACCTTGCCATACTTCCAACCCAAGGAAGTAATTCATTAAGCCCATGTATTTCATCTCAAATTCCCCTACAAGATCCTATTTGCAAGCGAGGATCAACTTTTCATCACCTGTCAACATTAAATCATCAAAATACAGAACAAGAATAAGCAACTTACCATCTACCACAATGTGATAGAGGTTATTATCTACTCCACTTTTGGTGAAGCCCAATCCACTGAGATAACTATCGATTTGAGTATACCATGCTTGGGGCGCTTGTTTGAGACCATAAAATGCTCTTCCACGTCTGCAAACGTGTGACTCCCAATCATATGTCTCAAATCGTTCTAGCTAATCTATGCAAATTTCGTCCTCAACAACATAGTTTATAAAGGTGAAATTCACATCCATATGGTGGATTTTCCACCCCATCTACATAGGCAATGCAAGAATGGATCTGATTGAGGAATATCTTGCAACTAGTGCAAAGTTTTCCTCATAGTCCACTCCATCTACCTGAGAAAATCCTTTGGCCACAAATCTAGCCTTGTTATTTTTAATGCTCCCATCAGCTACATGCTTCACTTTCTAGATCCATTTGGAACCAACCATAAATTTCCCTTTTGGTATCAACACCACCTCCCATACATGTTCTTTATGATGGATTCATAATCTTCCACCATGTCATCAACCCAAACATGTTGAGAAATTTCTTCCTCAAATGAAGAAGGCTCCCACTCAATGAGCTCTGTCATGAGAGCCATGTAACCAGTGTACCTCTCAGGTAACCTACTCTTCCTACATACTGATGTAGGGGCTCCCACATTCTCCCTATCATCCTGCAACAATCTATCAGCTTCTTTGGCTCTCTTTCTCCCCTCTCTGGAATATTCTAGTTGAGTGGGTGCCTCCACTTTGCCTCTTGTATGCCTTGCTACATGTGGCTGCTCCAAAACCTCCTAAAGCTCATCTCGAGGCTCCTTATTTGGAGCTATATGATCCTTATCTGGTGGGATACTAACCTCTTGTTCCAGAGAGCATATCATAGCCTTGACCTCATCGAACCTGAGACATCTCCTCACATTTTTCATCCTCAGTGAAGGTAGATACACTTGGTAATTGTGTGGAGTTTTAGTGTATCCTAAAAAAACTCCCAACTCCGTTGTAGGATCAAGTTTCTTTCTCAAATCCTTTGAGACATGACAATAAATTGAAGCTCCAATTTTTTTGACATGATACACATAAGGTTTTCTCCCAAAGAAAGCTTCCTCTAGTGTGATCATACCAAGTATTCTATGAGGACTCTAGTTTTGCAAGTAGACTGTGGTGTTGCGTGATTCTACCCATAGATGTAATGGTAAGCCATGATCATGCAACATTAGGGAAATTTTGAGATCTAAAATGGGCTTCCTAAGGAAAATGTACAATCAAAATTCACTTTATGAGAACCAATCACATTTTAGGGGATGACATCATCCCTAATGGTTGAGGTGGCATTGCTTGAGTGAAAGGTACTTATTTGTCACATTCTCAATGGTGGATAAAAACTCATGGTTAACCATGGTAGTGCTCTAAGTACTTTTAAAGTCAAAGCAAAGTACTCATAATAAATGTCATTTCACACTTTTTGAATAAAAATATATTATTGTCATTTCATATTTCTTGAAAGAAACAATGCATATCCCTATACATTTATTATATTATATTATTTTCATATAATATATTAATTACATGTTATTATACAATTTAAATAATATAAAATTTAATTAATAGCATATAATATAATTAAGAATTTCTAAATTTATATTTATATTTTATTTTAAGTTATTTAAGTACAAAGGACAAATCCATTAGTTGTTCAATGATAATGATTTTTTCTTGAAAAACTCATTCTTATTTATAGTCACATCAATACAATTTTTTTATTAGTTTTATTTTGGTACAATTTTTGAATTGAATTTAACTATGGTTACACGGATTGTGGTGCAAAAAGTGAATTGAAAATTCAGAAATATTATTTTATTGGTTTAGCTATTATTTTATTTTTCTTTAGGAGGCCCATTTTAGACCTCAAAATTCCCCTAATGCATGGCTCTTGCTCCTACCACTATGCTTCTGTTCTTCCTTTCAACTACTCCATTTTGCTGTGGGTTAAGGGGCACTATCAATTCTCTTTGAATACCTAATTTGGAAAATAAATCCTTGAATACATTCGAAAAAAATCCACCTCCATTTTCGCTCCTGAGATCCTTCACCTTATTCCGAGTCTCCTTCTCAGCCAATGCTTTGAATTCAACAAATTTTGGGAAAACTTCATCCTTATTTCACATGAAAATATTTAACATTTTATAGAGAAATCATCAATACAAATAACATAGCACTTATTTTTGTGGTGGAGGCTGTAGAAAAGGGTCCACAAAAATCACAGTGGACTCACTCCAATATTGCATCTACTCTGCTATCTCAGTCATGGAAAGTGGATTTCACATATTTCCCCAATTTGCAACCCTTGCAGACATCCTTCTAGTCATGGGAGCCTTTAGGGAGACTGATGATAATTTTTTGCATGATTTTTAAGGCACCATGGTGCAGATGACCCAATCTCCTGTGCTAGATTTCTCCAACATCTCAACTTTGCACATTTTCAGCCTTACTGCTCAATGAAATACAATCTCCCACCTCAAGTTTGTATATGTTCTTCACTTGAAATCCAATATGCTTCACTTTCTCGATAGCTATGTGTCTCAGAAAGGTTTTTCTTTACTGAAAATAACATCATAACCTCTATCCTCTAATACTTCTATGGATATTAGGTTATTATTCAACCCATGTACAAACATAACATATTTGAGGCGAAGAGGAGAGGATTTCTCCCCCTCAAAGGTGATAGTACCAATTCCTGTAGCATTGTACCTATCGTCACCCCCCATTTTGATATGCAGATGGAGATCCTTCTCCTCCACACTACTGACAAAATCCTTGGACCCTGTCATATGGAACGAGGCCTCGAAATCAAGGTACCACACACTCCCCATAACAGTGCTTTCCATGCATACGATTAGGGTGAAGTATAAATCAAATTGTGAAGCCAATGCTTCACCTCCTGCTCCTCCTAAAGGATTCTTGTTAGACTTCTTGTGCAAATATTTTGTTGCATAGTTCCATATTCATGGCAATGGAATTTTTTTTATCTTGCTCAAGTATTTATTCTTGCCATTATTTTGGCTGGATTCAGGTTTTCTTTGGGTCTTATTTCCTTTTCCCTTATCCCATTTCCAACCAAGGAAAAAGTTTCTTCATCCTCTCCTTTGGATGACATTTCATCTCTGGTATTTCTCTTGAACTCTTCTTGAACCAAATCAGACCACAACCTTTACCAATTCGGTAAATTTTCCCTTCCATTCATAGAGTCCTGGTAGTTATGCTAGAATTTTGGAAGGCTTAGAAGAGCTAGGCTCACTAGGTCATATTCTACAACATTCACCCCAACCCCTCCAAGCTCATCAAGAACTTGAGTAAATATGGAGAGATACTGTGGAATGGTATAATTCTTCTGCATCCTAATGTTTGTAATTTTGTCTTTCAGGGCCAATTTTCTATGGTCATTGCTATTTTCGAATAGATCAGCCAATGCCTTCCACATAGAAAATGGTGTCTCTTTTCCATGGATATTTGAGACCACATGGTGTCTCAAACGTTCTAGAATAATTCTCGTGGCCTTTGCAACATCCTTCTTCCATTGGGCTAATTGGTGTGCATTCGATTGCTGGGGTTTTGCAATGTTAGTTTTAACATATTCTATCTAGGCTACGAAATTTGAATTACCCTACATGGAATACTCCAATCTTAGTCCGTTGAAAGACATTATCCCAATTTTGAAGAAAAAACTACTACTATGAAGCTGCAAAATCGAAATTCCTGAGAGACAAATTAAAAATAATGGTTCTAATGTGATTTTAGGGCTATGATACCATGTATAAATTTGATATAAATTGCAAATGTTCAATATTTTGAACTAAAAACAAGAGACTCAATTCTACTCTACCGATTTGCAGAATGGAAATCACAATTTAGAACAACATGCATAGACATGAAACAAGAAAAACCATAAGTACACAATGATTTATAAGGGAACCCAATTGGGAAAAACCTCTCAAGCCTCTTTTCATTAATCAATTGAATAGAGAAACTATTATAATTTCTTCCTCAAGCTCTGAATTGGGTCTTCAAAAATTCCCAAAATTTTCCAAGCCCTTGTCAGGAAAATCGTTTTACGTTATGGTCAGTTAATTGGATGCTATAGATATGCTTGCAGACAAAATTCAAAATATGATAGGGAATCTTGTGAGAGAAATGAGGCTCATTCATGAGGGGAGACAATTGGAGATGGCTACAAGCCTAAGAGATTATGGAATAAAATTCACTCCACTTTCTTTCTAGTTGCAAGTCTAAAAGGAGGTGCTAGGGGTAATGGGTAGTCCCATGCTTCAATTCCCATGGTATTTTAATGATGCCCTAGAGCCAAACATCAATCCTAAATCACACAAGGATCTCTCAAGTCAGGCCTTCATGGTAAATGATTCTTCAGACACTTCTACGCTACAAGTGAATGAGATCATGAACAAGAAAAGGACAAAGGATTTTAAAATTTGGGCGATTACATGTCATTTCAATGGATTTTGGCCCTCATCATTTTATCTATGGGACTGGGTTCATCAAAATTGGTCCCTGAATATCGATTTTTTGTTCTTTTCTAAAGGTTGTTTTGTAGTTTTTTTTTAAATATCTTAAAGACTAGAAGAGGGTTTTAGACTAGGGTCCCTAGTTTTCAGACAAAGCGGGTCTTTCAATCCAACCATTGTTGTTGGAGTTTAGTCTGCTTACCATGAATCCCTTCCCGGTTCCTGTAGGGGCTAGACTCCTAAACTTGCCCCTTAAATGGATCTGGCCAGAGATATTAGAGGACATTGGAGACTCCATTGACCGCTCTATCAAGGTAGACAATGAAATATTGTCAAAGGGGTTCGTAAGCTTCATTCACATATGTGTGGAAGTGGACCTCAGTGATGGTTTTTGAGAGAAAATTTTCCTCAAGTGAGGAGAAAAGGAGTACTCTCAACCTTTGCACTATGAAAACACCACATTCAAGTGCAGAAACTACCAACAGCATAGGAGCCTTCTGTATATGTGTCCCTTTCTAAAAGGGACTGTCGACTCATAGGATAAGAAGAGAAATAATCGTGGCTAGCAAGATCCAAATAAAACAACAAGTGCCAAGGATTCTATGGAACAAAAGAAAAATGTCTCCCGCCAACAAAAGACAACAATGAACAATTTAACATCTCAAGATATAGGGAGACCCCCAACGGTATTGACTCAATCCTTGACAGAGAAAAATATTTCGCCAAGGGAGAAGGAAAGACCTTCGACTTCAACAATACCTGTAGCTTGTGGGAAAAGAAGAATCATGAACCAAACCCGTTTGATGGCGAGAAGGACATATAAAATTTGGTTGGTCCGATAACTGTGACAATATCTCAAGAAAATGAGCAATCGATCTTATTTTTAGTTATAATAGATAGTTCTGCAGGATGGATTGATGTCCATAGGATAAAGGGGAAGAAAGAAAAACACATTATTCACCTTGGCCTTTAAATCCAAAAAAATAATAAGGTTTCTATGATGTAATCTAATTATTTGATGTACTCTGTTTTCTGAAAATAATGAAATTACATTAAAAAAAAAGAAAAAAAAGAAAAGAATTGATGTTATTAAGCTTTAGAGGAATCCTCACCTCGAAAACACTTTCGAATAAAACTAACTCTTCAACAATCATTAATAGAAAGTTTTAATGTTCTAATCATGTAAAAAAGATGCAATTTTTTTTTTTAATAATCTCATTCAAAAATGTAATTTTTTTACTTTTAATAATTACCTATTATTTATCCACTCACATGTCACTTATATGCATAAGTGAAAAATAGTTTCCTTTAAAAAAAATATAAAATATATACTTAAATCCTCATCCAACTAACACATTTCTTATTTTTATTCGTAGGTGTCCCTTTGATCTCCTCTTATTTTCCTATTTGAGTATGTGCACAAATAATTACTATTCCAATTATTATTAACCCTAATTAATATCACACAAACCCATTTTTCTTTTTCCACAATTCTATTAGAATATATATGAGTTTATATCATTTTTAAGTTAAATATTGTAAAATGCATTTATTTTTTAATAACTTTTATTTAACTATTTTGTCTTTTGTTTTTTATGAGATACTTAATAACCTATATGCTCAATGATAGTATTATTCATTTAATTAACTATTTGTTTTAATTGAATTATAATACATAACCTAGATAATTAATTTTTTCATACTAAAATAAAATGCACATGCTAAATCAATAATCTTTAATATATTTGATAAAACATCTTTTAGTGTATATTCAACAACTTATAATTGATACCAAGGGTTTTATGCTTATTCATTCCTTTCAAAAGTTACCTTTTAATTAGTACCAAGGGTTTTATGCTTATTCATTCCTTTCAAGAGTTACCTTTTAATGAGTACCAAGGGTGATATGTTCACACATGCTCTTAAAGCATCCAACTTTCTTTGTGAAGGAAATGGTGTAAATGTTGAGATCACATTTTTTGAAAAATGTAACTAGTGTCGGTCTTCATAATAGAATAAAAAGTAATTTTTATCATTGATATTTTATTATATTCATTATTATTATTTTATTTTTGGTCAAAACATGTTCTTCATGCTTATAGAGTCAAAAGAGTCAAAGAGAATTTATTATGAGTCAAAAGAAATGTATATGAGTCAAGTCCCATTTGGAATTTTTGTGAAGAAAAGAAAAAGAAATTTATTTTTTAGTCAAAAAGTAAACACAAGACCAAGTCGGCCCTCCTTGGATAGGTCGGCCTATGTGGCAGCCATTCAACCCTCCTAGATAGATATAAATGAAAGACACTTCGACCTCTGGAAGACCACTCATCAATCAACACACTGCATCTATTTTTGTGCAAGAACAAGAATAAAAATCAGTCAAAGTCAACAGAGAGAGAAGAAAGTCAAAGGAGAGAGAAGACGTGTTTTCTGCCCTAGTTTTTCTCACATGTGTGAAGTTTTTATGGCTTTTATGAGGCTGTTATAGGGCTTAAATTCAACCTCTATTGCAGGACCAAAATTTTCTGTGGTTTGACCAAATTTTAAAGAATTGAATAGCATTGAATTTTTTCGACTTTGAATTGATTGGAGGAGACTTGGAGGAGGGTTGACTTTGATCTTTGTGGTAGTCTTGGTCTTGGTTTTGGGTTTCAGATATATCATTTTGATATGATTCTATAAGAAAAGGATTGTTGGGTTTCCCCCCTTGTGGGGTTTTGGCCTAGCTTGGAGCATAATTTATGGTATTCTTTTTCTATTTGTGATATTTATGATTTGAAGGTTTGTATAATTTCTTGATGAAGATAACATAAATTAATAAGAAGACAACTAAACAATCACAAGTAATTATCAGGAAAGAGGAATCAAGCATTAAACTATCTAGTACTTGGTTTCTCAACAACAATAAATCAACTATATGACTATGTCATTGAGAGATGAATGGTCATTGAGGAAAACTAATACCACCTTTTTGTGTACTCATAAGCTAAACTTCATGAATTACTGAATTCACATCTTACACTCATAGCAATGTGCAACACCTTTAAGTAAAATAATCACTAGCTTTTAAAAACAAGTCAAGTAAAGGGGGTGCTAATAGGTGGAAATATGAATGTTCCTTCCTATCTTTGTGATAATTTGAACAATTTCATACAAACTCATTAATTTTATGTGGATTAATAGAAAAACATATTTTTTTGTGTCTGCATACACTAAAAATCAATGCATCAAAATGTTCCATAATCAAAAATAAGAAATATCATTAATCACGTATTATATTATAACACCTTGACTCCATCAAGATTCTAATACAATGTTGACACAATTCAACATCAATGTACATCTATAACGTTGTAGTTGCACTAAATAAATTATCAATAATATCTACAAGTTAAAGTATCAAAAATTTTCATTTCAATATATTTTAATCGTATAAATAAACACCACCAAATATATTATATAAATGCACATTTAACCTATTTGTTTTAATCTATACATTTAAATAAAATTCCTTCAAATTTTTTAAATGAAACCAATAAAAATAATAAACTTTTAAATTTTACCATTATAGAACAAAGTAATAAACCAAATTATTTAATCAAAAAATCATTTTAAATAATAAAATCCAATTTATACCCCCAATTGGGGTGAGAGTGAGTAGAGTCCAAGATTTGGGGTGGTGTAAAATGGTTGGGATGATCGAAATGAATGAAGGGAAGTGACCTCCTGCCATGATGAACATGCGAAGGTACAATAGGAAAAATGGAAAAGACACGCAGGGGGTGGAAGTTAAGCCCACATGCGAAAGGTAGGTGGTAAGGCAGAGCGTGAGAGGGAGGCATGAGGAATGCGACATTTCACTGTTTGGAATTATGGTTATGACGACCATTAGAACGTATTTTTGGCCCAAGAGCTATTTGATAGAGAGACTGTGGAGGAGGAGCTGCGGTAGGCTTCCGAGAAGCCTTCAAAACTTCATGGCGCGCAAAGCTTATGCTATCTCTCCTCATTTCTCTCTGGGTATGGGGTTAAGTCTACTTAGATGATATTCTAATTTTCAATAAGACTCGTGAAGAGAATTTCAAGCATGCGAAACAAGTTTTAGATGCCTTGAAAAAAGAGAAGTTTTATTTGAAGATGTATAAATGAGAATTTAGGAAAACCTCTCTGATTTATTTGGGTCATATTGTAGGAGGGGGTGAATTGAATATTGAACCCTCAAAATTCGATGTTATTGCGAATTGGCCTAAACCCAACAATGTGATAGAAGTGAGGAGATTTTTGGGAGCAACCTAATATTGAAAAAAAACTATCACTAAATTCCCATTCAATGCAACACAATTACATGCTTTGGAAAGTGTGAAAAATGTATTTCAGTGGGGATGCAAGCAACAAAATCCTTCGACACTTTGAAAGAGAAAATAAGTACAACGCTCGTTCTAGCACTTCTAGATCTTAAGTAGCCATTTAAGATTCAAACCGATGCAAGAAAATATGCTATGGGAGTAGTTTTGTTGCAACAAGGTAAGCCAATTTGTTATCATTCTAAAACCTTTACCAATGATGTAATTAAATATCTTTTGGTACAAAGCGTGAAGAAATGGAAGCATTATTTTATGGGTAAAGAAACGATTATTCATACTAACCATTAAGCTTTGCAATATTTACAATTGCAAACCAAGCTACAACAAGCTAGACATTATAGGTGGATGGGATTCCTACAATAATTTCATTTGGTAATTAGGTATAAGAAAGGTATATACAACAAATTTGCAGATATGTTATCAATTCCTATTGTTAATGCATCTGTTATTCTTAAGCATAACTCAATCATGTATGAAAGTTATATTGAACAATATGCTCAAGATGACGATTTTAAATATGTTTATGAAACTTTGAGTCAAGGAAATCATGTTGAAGAGTTGGATTATCATGTTCATAACAAGTTGTTGTATCATATTGGGAAGCTATGTGTTCCATAAAGTGAAAGAGTCAATGTCATAAGGGAAGCCCACACTTCTCTTATTGTTGGTAACTTTGGTGTAGGAAAAATTGTTTCTCAAATTTATAGGTATTGTTATTCGCCTCACATGAATGAAACTATTTCAAGATATGTAAAAGGATGTTCCATGTGTGCTACTAGAAAGCATAGCAATAAGAAATTGGGTTTCTAAACTCCACTTCATATTCCTTCTCATCCTTGGGAAATTATTTCTATGAATTTTTTAGGTAGACTATTAACGTTTAGGAAAGGTCATGATTATCTATATGTTGTTATGGATCATTTCAACAAAATGTGTGTGTTGATGCCATGTAAGAAATAAGTTACAACTGAACAAACCACAAATATGTTCTTCCAAAATGTATGGGTTCACTTTGGGTTACCCACTTCTATTATTTCTGATTGAGAGGCTTGATTTGTTGGGAATTTTTGGTCAGGTTTATGGGAACTCATGGACACTAAGTTGAAGAAGAGCACCACATTTCATCCACAAACCAATGGCTAGGCATAAGTAGTGAATAGAAAAATAGTGCATATCCTTCGAGGATATTGTGATATTATAGTAGATGGACAGAGTGATGTAGAAAAAGTCAAGAATTTAATTGAACACATTTAGCTAGTGTGTAACACCCTCCTCCCAAACTTACCCAAGTTAACTAGTTCAACGGGGTAAATATGTGAGGAAGAGTTACTATGATGTGATTCAACTCCCCAAGTACAGTTAAGGAAGTGGAATTGACAAACCAAAACCAAACTGACCCTCCTCAGGACCTACAAGAACCCCATAGGCTAAACAATCACTCCAGGTGTCCAACCCCCAAGTTAACTTGATTTTTAACTGAACTAGACCCCTAGTCGCTCTCATGAGAAGCCTTCCATGCGACTGAAACCCTCTTTTTTCTCTCACAACAAGGCCTTCATGCAAATGAAATATTTTTTAGGAAGTTCTGTGCGAGTGACCTCGAAATCTGAGCCACTTTTCAGGGCTAGGACTTAGGCCTTTGCCCACAACTTGATGAAATTCTCAAAAATGATAAATAACAAGAAGACAAGGCCTCTAATGTAGAAATTGAACAAGGACCTAATCTAAAACATCCTAACCATGATAAATATTTCATCAAACACATCATAAACATATAATGTACAGGTCATATAAACGCATATGACCGTAGGGACCTCATACTTATCTGAGATTCACCAAGAAGGTCTAATTCCCTCTCACAATAACTGCCTTATCATCTGTTAGGTCATACATTTATTAAAATTTCATTTACTAAACAAAACATGATGAGATTCATAACTCAAGTCTGTCATAAAGCCATGCCTATAACCAACATATAACCAGAATATTAGCAATGATAGAACAAACATTAAAGCCGCATAATAAAAATCACATTTTCTCATTAAATACAGGAGGAAAGAGCTCTTATCAACATATGAAAAATCCAACCAAGTCAAGGACTTCCACGTACCACTTGACCATATATTGGGTTGAACCAAATCTTTCTTTCAACCAATCACTCCCATGCCATATTCCAAGCATGAATGTGGGACTCACAAAAAAACTAACCATGCTTCTCAGGCTTTACCGCATATCCCACCAAACTGGCCAGGGATTCCTAGGCTCGAAGCAAGCACCAATACAACTAGGCTTTATCGTATATCCCGCCAAGGTATTCCTAGGGCCAAACAAGAAACATACACTATCAGGTTTTACTACAATCCCACCTTACACCGGTCCAGGGATCACTAGGCCTATATAAGCGTGGATTCCTCTAGATCTCTCCACCTAAATCGTGAGGAATTTTTCCATCTCCAACCTCTAAGTTTTACCATATATCCCACCTTTTATCGGTCGAGGATTCCTAGTCGCAATGAGGGTATACACAACCAGGCTTTATTACAATCCCATGTTTATCGATACAAGGATTCCTAGGCCTTGTGATTCTTATTAAGACAACCCCACACAGTTTCGAAACCATCTGGAAATCCAACTCAACCAACTAAGAGAAAACCCTATCACACCATGGCTATCCAGAAATGGAAAGGTAAGGCTGCAAACCACTATCACACCTAGAAAAACCCATGCCAGTAACAACAAGGGAGCCAAATACACATATTCAAGTCCCATGCATTCCAATACTAGCAAGGAAATCATACATGCAACTCGATACCTGCAAGTAATCTTGTTGTAGCCGCTTGATCTAACTCTTCCTTGGTTGATATTTGCTTCCCTATGCTTGCTTTTCCTTCCTTTTTCCAATGATAAAGTGATAGAAGAATAATCTAAGTGTGAAATAGTACGAGAGTGTAGAGAGAATAGAGAGAGAGAGAGCTCCAAAACTGAACTAAAAAAGTTTGTGAATTGATCCTTATAAGATTTTTTTATCAATGAGGCCTTTATTTTCTTCATTTTCCATTATTTTTCCTTCATTTTCTTTCTCACATGCAACATGTGACCTTTCACCTTACTTTTCTCCTATTTTCCATTATTTTAATAAATAAATGCCAATTAATGTCTCTTTCCTTTTAACAATATTTTCCATCTCCTTTTCCAATTTCCCTTAGCCATAATAAAACAATGAACACCCACTAAGATGTTTTTCCCAACATTCAGCTTGGAATACGTGTCCCATGACCTTGGAAATATTTTTCCTTTATTAACTTTATTACATGGATTTTTAACCCGGGGCTGTTACAGTCCCCTCCCCGTTAGGGGAACACTATCCTCGATGTTCAATGAAACATACAACTAGAAAAACTGATGACAACCAAAACATACTTCCCATCGAGCTTTATAACTTAGTTCGATGCAATATTTATAATGAACATCCTGTTGAAAAGAGACACTAACATGACATACATAACAAAATGAAAACCATACCGCTTATAAGAGATTTATAACACAACTCATTGCGATATTTACATACATATACATATATAGATATACCAAAACTGCTTTGCCTAAACCAACAAATAAGGAGGGATACATAGATCACATCTGATAATCCATCTCCCATGTATCTTCATCGGGCCCAAAGTGCTTCCAATGCACTTTAACCTACTCGATTTCTTGTTTCCAGAGAATGCACGTATTTCTATGTAAAATACACTGAGGTTCCGACTATAATTCTCCTTCTGGTTCCACTTGAAATACAAACCAATCAATAACATGATAAATATCTTGTATATATATATTTTAAGCAATGAAACATGGAAAACATCATGCACTTTCATTGTCGGAGGCAGCGCATGTCTGTAAGCTACTAGTCCAATCCTCTCAAGAATCTTGAAAGTCCTGCAATATTGAGGTGTCAACTTGGCACATCATCCAATCCTTAAGGATATATTCTTGGGCTTGATGCACAAGTACACCTGTTCCCCAACCTAAAACTCCTTAAAAACCCTGTGCTGATCTGCATAACTCTTCTTCTTGTCTCATGCTATCTTCAAATTCTTATTGATAACCTGCATTTACTGTGCCATCTATGCCAACATGCTCGATCCTATCAACACCTTGTTCATTGTATTACTCCAATTGATGGGAGTATTACAATTCTTCCCATATATTTCCTTAAAAATAATCATCCTCAACGACTCCTGATACCCATTTTTGTAAGAAAACTCAACCAGAGGTAGATACTCTTCCCACTTTCGCTACTGATGCATAACATACATTATTAGCATGTCCTCCAAAATCCTAATGAACCTCTCCATCTGTTCATCTATTTGTGGATGATAAGAAATATTGAATGCCAACTCTATACCCAAACCTGAAAATAACTCTATCTAGAACCTAGAAGTGAACTTAACATCCCTGGCTGATACAATCATCTTTGGTAGACCATGAAACCTCACAATATGTCTAATGAAGACCTGTGCTACCTCACTATCTAAATTCATGGAATTCATTGGAATAAAGTGTATTACCTTTGTCAACCTATCAACCACAACCATAATAGAATCATGTTGTCTAGATGTCCTTGACAAAATTGTGATGAAATCCATAGAAATGACCTCCCATTTCCACTATGGAATCGATTTTTTTACTCCAACTTTACCTGTTTATAGTCCAAACATCTAGCCACAAAATCTTCCACCTCTTTCTTTGAATACGGTCAATAGTAAAACTTCTTCACAACTGTCAATGTCTTATGGTATATTAGGTGACCTGAATATGAATTAACATGAAATTCCCTCAAGATAAGCTTCTTGAGATCACCATTGTCTAGCACATAGATCTCGTTCCTAAACATGATCAAACCATATGCTATAAGATGCTAGAATATAATATAATATGATATGATATTTATGACAAAATTATATCATTTTCTTGGACTTGAAAGCGACGACATTGTGAGTGATTATTCAATAAGGACATCCAAATATTGAGAGGATATTACCTTCCAAAAACTGTATGATGACTGAATCTGTTTCCTCTCTGGTTAGTATAGCTTCTATCCTCTTTTTAAAGTAGTCTGTGCTTGTCAAAATCCATTTGTGTTGGGATGAAGATGATGGATGGATTTCCCCAATGAAATCTAGACCCCACTGCTAGAAAGGTGCTTCAACTACAATTGGTTTCATGGGTAGAGGAAAGAGCTTCTTTTTTCCTTTAAAAATTTGACATTCATGGTAACTTGAGATCCTTTTATAGACATCAACAAACAAGGATGGCCAGTAAAAAATAGCCCTCAAAATTTTGTTAGCTCTAGCTTTCCAAAAATGGTGGCCTCCACAATCCCCTTTGTGAAATGATCCCATAACCTTTTGTGATTCATCCTCCAATAAAAAATTTAACAAGACACCTCCTGAATCTTTCCAATACAAAAATTAATTCAAAATGCAGAATTTTACAACCTTCAATTTCAGAAATCTTTATTTAGTTTTTGTCATATTTGGAGGAGCCTGTAGATGTTGTAAAATATAAAATATATCAACATACCATGGAAAGGAAATAAAATTTTGAGATACCTGTTGAGATGCCTCTGAACTACTATTATTTGAAAAACCAACTATAAAATCTATGTCCAACACACTTAGGTTTGAATTATCCATCAATTTTGTCAATCCTTGACCCTTTATCAGCTTGGTAGGCTTGATATCCACATCATACTCGATAATATATGTTATCCATCTACCTCTTATACCTTGAGGATCATGTTGGGTTATAATTTATTTCAAAACAACATTTGGGATGTAAGAAATCACATGTGAATGAAGCACATAAACTCTAAAAGATTTCAAAGATTTAACCAATGCATAGGCCTGCATCTCCATAATATTGTATTTAAGAGAAGAATCTCTCAAACCTCTGCTAAATAAGGCTATTGGTTTTTCATTTCCTTGCTTATTTTTCTAAATGAGGACTGCTGCAATTGTGTGTTCTGATGCACAAGAGAAAATGATAAAATATGCTTTTCAAACTTCTGTGGGTGTCGTTAATTGCAGAATTTGGATTATCCACAGTATCATAAAACAATGGTCGACATTTAGAATCCCAACGGGGATCCATCTTCCTGAGGATGGATCCTCGTTGGGATTCGAAATGTTGACCATTTTTTTATGATACTGTGGATAATTCGGATCCTGCAATTAATGATAAAATATTTAGGATAATTTGGACTAGCTAGGATAAGAGCACTAGCCAAGCCCAGTTTTACCTCATCAAAAGACTTATTTGTTTCAATATTACACTTGATTTCAATTTTTTTTTTGAGCATTTTGGTCAAGAACCTTATAATTTCAGCTAAGTTCAGAATAAACCTTCTCAAAAAATTAACTCTTCCCCAAAAAAATGAACTTCCTTCTTATTCCTCAGAATATCAATTTTCTGGATTGCAACCACCTTGATTGGATCAATTTTAATGCCATCATTTGAGATTATATTCCCCAACAATTTTCCTTCCTCCATTGCAAAATGAGACTTCTTTTAATTTAGGGATATGTCAAACCTTCTGCACTTCTCAAACACCTGTCTTAAATGCTGCAAATGATCAAAATTAGAATTTGAAAACACAGTGATATAATCAAGGTAAATGATAATGAACTTCTCCTTTTCATCAACAAATGAAATATCCATGGCCCTTTTAAAGGTGACCCCTACATTCATCAACCCAAATGGAGTTTTATCATACATAAAGGTTCCCCATGGTGTGATAAAGGCTATTTTTCCTGATCATCAGGGTGCAACAAGATCTGTTTGTATCCTGTGAAACCATCAAGCATATACATCCTCCTTAAACCAACCACCTTTTGCAATATATGGTCCATCTTAGGTAAGGGATAATTTTATTTAAAGGACACTTTGTTGAGGTTTCTGAAATTAACACAAAGACTTATCTCACCAGTCTTCTTTCTTACAGGGACCAAATTAGAAATCCATTTTGAAAACCTTAAAGGAATAATAATTTTTTCATCAAAAAATTTTCTCACTTCTTTTTCAATAAGAGGAAGAAACAAGGGATTGGTTCTTCTCAACTTTTGTTTAAAATTATTTTGATCCCACTTGATTGGAGTTGTATGTTGAATAATGGTCTTATCATACAATTTAAGGTCTTCATATCCTGAAGAAAAAATATCTGAGTATTCCTTCATGATATCAAGCTATTTATGTTTATATCCATGGGTTAAAGATCTTGAAATATTAAAATTCTTATCTTGTTGTTATATCCCTATATTTCAATCCTCTACTTCAGTTTCAGTCGGAAATACCTTGGGATTCTTTGCTACATCATTCTGATAAAATAAATTCTCAAGAGGAACAAACCCTTTCGTGATGGTATTATTCTTCAATTGTATAACCTCCATATTTGTCACTTGATTTTCAAAACCATCTAAATCTAAACCAAAAACTTGATGTTCATCTCCATCAAAAAAAAATTCTTCATCTATGCATAAATTGGAAAATTCCTGAGTCATTTGCAAAAAATTATCAAGCTACTTGTCATCTTTAAACACTTGCTAATAATTTACATTAGTAGGGACTGGTGATCTATGTTTTACTTCTATTTCATACTTCCTATTGGGATAAATAGGAATCCTGAACACACTAGTTGAGGTGGCCAATGCATCAACTATCATATTCTGCTCTCTAGGAATTAATGACAAATTATATCCTGAAAACATTTGCAACATTTCTAGGACAACGTTCTTATAGGCCCTCATCCTAGGGTGTTTATTTTGATACAAACCTTTGTGATAATCAACTCCGAATTCCCATGGAATAAAATCCACCTTCGGGCTCATTATCTACACACCAAATCGAGCCCCTTCTTTACTAACTGCTCCATCAAAATGCATGTTCCAAATGCCATTATCATATTCTTTATGTTCTGATTTTGTTTCCTGCACTTCACCTTCTTTTTCTTCTGAAATACTGACAATGTTTTGAATTTATTCCACCAAACACAAATCATTATACAATGTGAAATAATTCATATTATAATGAAATGAATAAATAGGATGGATATGAAGCTTTTCCTTGTCACTTACTATGTATTTTATCAAGGTTTCTCTATACAATCTCCTTGAATGTCCAAAAACAGGAATTATGGCATATGCCATATCCCTCTGTAAAGTACCCTTAAATTTTGTAGCCCATGACCTTGATATAAGCATACCGAACTTTGGAGTAATATCAACAACAAATATATCCATCACTAGGAGTTTTGCTGGAATTTTAGTGAGAGAGACAACCAAATCGTTGATTAAACCCAAACATTTCACTTTACTTGAATCATAGGAAAAGAGATCTTTATATGGCCTTGTTATGTCTAAACCAAGTTTCTCCATGATAACCTTTGGAATTAGGTCATGTGATGCACTTGAGTCTAACATTACATTACGTAGAATCATATCACACACATTCAAGCTAACATAGAAATGTGGTACATCGCCATATTGGGAATCTCCTTCTACTTTTGGACCAAATAGGAGTTCAAGATGATCATCATTCAAATTAACAGTGTCTGAAACATCCCCTATGCTTAGTATTTTGAAAATCTGACTCTTGTATCTCTCATTCTTGATCAGTTCAGTAAATGGAATAGATATTTTGATTTAAGATATTTCATTTTCTAAACTGAACGAAGATTGACCTTTTTCTACCTCTTTTATGGATGTGGATTTCTTTTCAAAATTCTCTTTTGTAGGATCAAATTTATTCTAGATGGAAGTAGGTGCATCAGCTTGGACTTTTTTTGGAGGATTTACTGGAACCTTTCTATTTCTCAAGTTATATTGTCTTTTCACTTCCATGATTGCATTTTGGTACCCGTTCTTATAATCTTTTGATTCCATGTGCATGATATTTTCCTGTGGCTAAAATAACAAGTCTTGTTCTTCTTTTAAAAAAAATACCAAGTCCTCTTCTTCACCAAAATAATGTATCTGATCTTGATATTATGCAAAATTCTCTTGGAAAGGATGCATTATTTTTTGTTGATCTCCATGATTTCTCTATTCTCTTTGCTTTATTTGGACTTGAGGTCTTCGAAAATTTGGATTCCTTACTTAAGGGGGAGATTGTTGTTCTCTACCAATAACGTTTTTCTCAAAAGATAACCTTTCCACTAGATTTTCAATTGTTTTCACCATAATATATAACTTTCTATCTGATGAAGATGAAGCCTCCTCTTTAATTACTCCTCTTTTTTTAGCTTTCATTTTGGCCTTTTTTTCAACAAATTCGCTTCCACTCCAACAATTTTTTTTGCATATCCTCCAAAGTGGTTGGGTTCCTTTCTTTAAGCTGATAGGAAAACTCATCACCAAAACCATCTGGGTAATGAAGCAAAGCTGAACCTGGAGGGGGTTTCATTTCATTCGGTATTGAATAATACACTTTATTAAATCTTGTTAAAAAATCTTGAACTAATTCTCCTGGAGCTCTCTTCAAGTTTTCATACTCAGCCAATATCTACAGAGGGTTCATCTTTATTTCCCATCTAGCAAGGAAAATTTTCTCAAGCTACTGGAAATTGGAAATACTCCCAGCTGGAAAAATGTTGTGCCATATTTTGACCTCTCTTGAAAAACTCTGAACAAAAATTCTCAATTTAACATCCTCATGGTCTACCTCTTCAAGGTCTATGAAGTAATTCAACTTATCAAGGTGTTGTCATACTGTGATAACTCCCATACCATCAAATTGGGGCAATATGTGACCATAGATTTGTGGAAAATCATGTAGTGGACCTTCTAGATTCAATGGAGGAGCCATGAATGTATAAGATGGACTTGTACTAACTTTTGGGATCTGAAATTAGGATGAGGGAGGTAAGGAGTCTGTTGTTTGAACAATTGATGAGGAATGAGGGGCAAAAACAATAGAAACAACAAGAGAAGAACACAATGGAATATTTAGTGGAGCAAAAAATGTTGGGGCAGAAACAATTGGACTTAAATGCTGAAATATAGAGGGATTCTTGCAGATTCTTGCAACTGATAGGCAAGATTTTCTAGCTTATGAAACTTTGTCCAAATATCATTGTCTGCTTCTAATACACTTACTTTCTAAAAATAAATAAAGGATTCAAACTTA
Organism: Pinus albicaulis; assembly: GCA_034641835.2. Classification (NCBI taxonomy): domain Eukaryota; kingdom Viridiplantae; phylum Streptophyta; class Pinopsida; order Pinales; family Pinaceae; genus Pinus; species Pinus albicaulis. The sequence goes on along the minus strand of CM076578.1, from coordinate 1,187,955,186 downwards.
GCTTGATAAAAAAATGTTCCTATTAGACTGTTCTATGATATATATGTAAATAAACTTTGTTCAAACTTGAAATCAAATTAAGTATGGTCCATTGATTTGACCCTTTCAGGTAGAGATACATATCTTCCGAAAAAACTAGTACTTATTCCCTTTGCAGGCCTCTTTTTCCCAAATAACTTCTCTGGACTAGTCAAGATCTCAGGTGGATTAGGATCTGGATGATGCCTGGCATGTACTCTTCTTGAAGCCAAATTTTCCTATAGAAAATGATTTCTAGTTGGTTTTGGAATCACTAACAGTTGGGTAAATATTCAACCTATAAGTCTCTAGTTCAATTCCATCCTTAGGAACTAGATTTGTCTCTAATTGCATATTTTTCTAGGGAGGTTTTCAACTCGTTCCCTAAAAATGGTGCCACTATGTAATTCCTCCAGGGTTAGGAGAGGAACCCAAAGGTAACCACAAACCACTTTAGAGATGGGATATATCCCTTTCAGCTTTAGATAGGGCTATCTCTATTTAAATATTCAGTCACCTAGATGACTTATGGTCTTAGGTTTTAGGCTAGGTATTAAGATTAGAAGAATAGATTTTAACAATTTGCTGGAAGGGGAGAGGAAAGATCCATTGGGCATGGAGTCATGTTAAGTTGATTGATTTTTTAGTAAGAGGATGAAGAGATGAGGGATCTTTCGACATGGGAAAGGTAGGTAGTCTTTTTGTGTTTTAAATTAAATTCATTGTAGAAGGGTGAGAAGAGGAATGATGGAAAAATGACAGGTAAAGCATCTAATTGAAGGATGAATTCTAAATGTCATTAAAGAATAAAACCATTAATTATTTAGTAAGCTATAATAGAGAACTTTGACAACGAGTTCTGAGATAAATAATTTCTTAACCAAACATGAAGAAATACATTCAAATATGATGATAACAAGAGAGAAAAATTACAATACAATAGAGCACATAACCATTAGAAAACTGACACATGAATCGTTATAAAATCAGACCTCAATCTTCTCCATTCACTGAAAAAATATTAGAAAAGTACAATGCACAATTTTTTTTTCTTTTAACCCTAAAAAACCCTTTTCCTAATCAAAATTACATCATATATAAACAAAAAAAAAGTTGTTCCTTCATTTAGGAACCAAATTCCCCAAAATGATTTCAGTTTCTGCCTTCAACAACAAATATAGAACCACTTCTCTAGAAACTAGGAAACTATTTTGACTTAGGATTTCTCAAACAAATTACATCGAATACAATGCCTAAAACGAGTTTCAAAGCTCCTAAACACCTTAATAAATTTATCATGACGATAAAAAATCAATTACATGAAATTTAGATACAAAATTTTCGGTTAAAGAGTTCATTGTGTGGAAGCGCAGCGCAGCCGCTGCACTACTTCCTACTTCAGTAGAAACACAACAACATAAGCACAACAAGTTAATGGTTTGACTTGTTATGACCATTTTTTAAAGCTTTTGAATGAGTCATGCATATATAAAATAACCCATATATCATCAAATTCCCTTGAAAACCTCTTTTCATTTTGAAAACCTTCCATCTTTCAAAAAATCCACTTATAGTAAAAGCGCACCGCGTGTGTGAAAGCGCAACAAATTGTTTTCTTCACAATTATGACTAGTGCTGAGGTATCTGAATAAAATAAACACCCTGCTGATGATGCTGACAATTTTTAAAACCTTTTCAAGTTCCCCCACACAAAAAATATGCCAAAACTTCACATTTCTATCAAAGCCTAATGCTTTGTCAATAGTGAAAAATTATTATGTGAACTTCTCCTTTTGAAAAAAGTTTCATAACTTTCAAAATTTTTCCTTAATTTGCTCGAAAAATGAATTCATACAGAATATAAACCTCTCAACCTCCTTATACAACTTCATTCAACTAGTATACTTGGGAAAAGGAAAAAAAACAAAATTGTTTTCATTACTTGTTCAAGAATTAGACTTTGGCTACTTCAACCAGCAAATCAAGTTTTCCTCTGCCTTTCTCTTGTATTTCCTGTAACTATTGTTTAGCAGCCCTTAGCTCCTTCCTCAAGGTTAGGTTTTTTCTACAGTTGTTCTTGAGCTACCTGTGTAAGGAAAAAAATATTTTCAGCATTTACTTAGCATTTAATAATGCTGACTCACATATGATCAAATGGTCATGTATTTTATTTTTGACCCTTTCATCCTGCTTTATAAGTCTAGTGATTTCATTTTGAGCCTTTTTCAACTGCTTCCTCAACCTATGAAAAGTATGTTTCCCTTCATATGCCTCATATTTCTTCCCTTCTTTCCTTGAATCTTCTTTGTGTTGCTGCAACTTTCTGGCTGAAGACTAGTTACAAGAAAATTTACTGATGAAGCCTATAAATATTGAATATTCTCTGTCATAACTTCTATTTACCCCTAGAATTAGTGATGGATGGAGTTTTATTCATCAATATTTATGTTTCACCAATCTTACCTATATTTTCTGAAGTAGTCTTCTTCAACTTCCTATTGTCATGTTGTAGTTTGGCAATGACCAAGTGTGCCTTCCTTAGTTGTTCTTGCAATTCTAAGATATCCTTATCCTTATAATCTAGAACAACATCCTCTTGTATGATATCTATAACTACAATTGGTTGTTCAAGAATTTTTTCCAAAGGTAATTTATTTGTAGCAGCTCTAGTGAGTGGCTTCTTTGGAACTTTCACTACCTCAAGAGAAAAGTTAAGCTTTTTACCCTTTTTATTTTTGATGGGTCAACTGAAACTGATGGCCTTTTAACTGAGCTCTCAATTGGTGATTAAAAATCCCTTGCCACGTCTGAAGCTGTATCCTTTTTACTCCAAGGGCTAGTTTGTAACTCAACTGCCAACTTTGAAGAATCTAATAATGCTTTCCATGATTGATTTCTCTTCTTCAGTTATTCTACTACCAACAACTCAGTCAAAGATAAATGAAAAATACTGGGATAATTGAGTCTTTTTCCCCTGAAATTTATATTCCATTTTACTAATGATTCTGAACAAGTAGAAAGGAAGAATAAGAGGGATTTTACCTATGAAATTCATCAACAATCTGATATGATACTGATAAACTCTTCCAAATATGCCTTCACAAGTGAATTATCTCTAGATGACCTTAAGAAGCTTGCTGTAGGGTTCAAGTAAATTCTCCCTTGGCACAATAGCCCCGTATTCCTTGTTTCTATACAACGGCTTTAGGAAATCCTTGTAGTTGATTGTGTCTAGAGGCATGCCATTGAACCATTGTTCTCCTTGTAGAAAAATTTCTGTAGCTACTGAAATGGTAACATCCGCCACCGGAAAACTTAAATCTCCAATATTAACATCTAACCCAGTGAAGTTCAATGAAAATCCTTGGCCAACTGAACACTATAACCCTAATTTTTCTCACAAAACTTGATGCAACTAGTCTGTTCAAATGAAACTCTAATTGTTGGACCTGAGTTTATCAAGTCAAGGTATTGAGGCTCAAACATGAATATATCTCCTCCTTTGTGCTTATTTCTGTATGGAGTTGTCATGGATCACTACAAAGATGGATTCTAGGGTTTTTCAATGCAATTTCAATGTTTGAAAACTAGCGCAAAAATAATGAAGCAGTTAAGGAATTAGGGCTTTATATGATATATTTATGGCAAATTTAGAATTGAATTTCCTATATTAACAGACTCAAACAAAAAAACTCAATTTTGAGACCCACACACAACAACTAATTATTTTCACCTATAGTGGGAATTCAAATACACAGGCACAACGAGAAAGCGTAATGCATGAGGAAAAAATATTTCTTGATTTTTTAGAGCAGGAGCACAAATTTGTTGAAACTCCAGACCATTAATATAGAATTGTAAAGACTCTAGGATATAGGTGGCAAGAAATTTTTTGAACGTTTTACACAAGCCAAAAGAGAAAAGCAATTATTGTGTGAAAGCGCAGCGTTATTTTCAGGCATAATAAACAAAATGAAACAAGCTAGGAGTTTGAAGTTTGCAAGGTCATATCACTGTTTTCTTCGATAGGTAAGGGAAAATTAGACAACATGCAAGACAAATCATGTAAGAAAATGAGGATTTGGAACCTAGAAGCTGCGATAAACTCTTGAGTTGAAGAAACACAACGACTGTCTCTGAGTGCAACACCTCCCATGCAAACTTAGCTCAACGAAATTAAAATGATTTCCATAATGTTTTCGATGAAAGAAAGAATGGATCTACCATATTTTAGATGATAAAACAAGTTTTTTAACTCCCAAGGTGACCAAACCTACCTTTCAAGGGAAATCATTGTGATTTGGAGTCTTAATCATGAAAGTGAAGCAACTAAAATATGCGCAACACATCTCACAACCATTGTACTAGTGGTGATGTCATGAAAAAATTTGATTTGACAACCTAACTGACTATCCTGACCCCACTAATTTGTACTAATGATGAGAATACATGACTCACTATGAAATCACTCATGATCTTGTATGAGACATTAATCATAGGCTCACTTAAATCAACCTTTAGGGAATCATAAACTATCTTTACATCATCTTTCAAGACACCTTGACATAATTACATCAATAATCACATCTTACATTGCTTACAAAGAATAATATCTTGATCTCTAAGAGAACATAGAAAAACCTTTACACCTTTACCAAAATCAATTTAAAAGAATAAACTTGTTTTTTGACTACTATAATATAGGACACTAACAAGTGGATAAAAAATATGTTGTCTAGTTATTCAAATATTTAGTCATTGTGGTGACATGATCCATTTTTTTGTCTACAAGTTCTTTGAATTTGTCAAATGAAGCAAAATCTTGCTATAGGTAGACGATACTTCATCGACTCAAAATTTCTTGTTGTGATACTATAGTTATTGTACCTCTTCCTTAATCTATATGTTGATATTGACTCGCTGTTGCACAAGAGACTATATAATATCTACTCAATCCTCCCCCATTGAAAGGGAACGAATATGTAGTTTCTCTTGGGAATGTTCCACACATTTTTCTATATAGCCTCTTCCTTGTCCTTCCTCTCTTGATATTTGTTTTCTTTATCCATATGTTTTTTCCATCTAATAAAGGATTCTTTTGAAATGTTAGTAAATCATTTAAAAATATGTGTATTTAATATCTCACTTACATTAATTGGCATGGTTAGAATTGAGGTAAAATTTTTCTATGTTGATGAGGTGATATTTGAATTTTCAATCTTTTTCTCTGGAGTTGATCCTTATATTTTCTCTTTGTTTATTCTGACTATTGTTGCTCCTTTTCTTCTAAATATTTTTGTACTGAATATGGAACAGTTTGTGTTGTTGTGGATAAGTTAGTTGATGTGATTGATCTGGTTGTTAAGGGAGTGTAGTCGATTATGGAGAAGGGATAATCTGTCACTACTAAGTTGACTAGGTGTTTTGCTGTTTTTGGTTATATAACAATGTTTTCTTGTGAAGTATTAGTTGGGGTATTTGACTGAGTTCTTTCTAAGGAGACTTGGTCTTGATCCTACTCTTCTACTTCATTATTTTTTTTCCTCCTCTATATGTATGGCTGTGGGTAAATATGACTCAATGGTAAGATCAATTTGGATAGCATTTGATTGCTTCATCATTATAATTTTAATCTTTTTATACTTAATAGTGCCAACCCTTGGAATGGTTCGATTAGTTCTCTTCTCTTCGTGATCTTTCCTTTCTTCTCTCTCTTGTTATTGCATCATAAATTGTGTTATTCCATCTATAAATTAAGTCTTGGCATATCCAAATACTTCCAAGAACTGCCTTATGAATGAAGAATCTATGATCATCATGTTGACGAGGCCTATCAGACCATATTAAACAAGGGGACGTGGCTTGGACTAAAGTTCTTCACATAACCCAAGCCATTTGAATAGCCATGTAGAAATTCCTTGTAGAATCAAACTACTAATTATAATTTGATAAAACAATAGACTTTAATATACTCTACCAATTGCAGAAACCAATTTAAACGATTGCGAAATAACGAAGCATACAAGAGAAAAAAATTAATCAACACATTACATAATGATTTACTGGGGAAAACCACAACTAAAAACCCCGCTATAACAATGAGAGGTCAAGACTCATACACATCATGTCGCTTCCACAAGTATGGTTGGCCTAATAATACATCACAACTTCAAGAGGAAAAACATCAAATAATACCTCATCTGTGAAGGGCTTAATGTTGTAGAGAAGGCGACACTACTGGCTGATGTGGATATCTCGTCCTTCGTGAAGCCACTCGATGGTGTATGGTTGTGGGTGTGTTATGATCGATAGGCCAAACCGTTTCATGACCTCTGCTAAAATGAGGTTATTTTGGCTCCCACTATCGACAATGAAATGCAGTGGGGAACCCTTCACCCACATCTGGGAATGGAAGAGGCACTCCCCCTCCTCTGGATCTTTGAGTTCTTCCTTCTTGATATTGGTGGTGGCAACAGTGGAACTGGGCTCCATATCAATAATATGATACCCTTTTTCATTCCCCTTGTTGAGTCCTGACTCAGAGTTAGAACATGCATCTAATTTAGAAGCCTTCAGCGCAACCACCAGTGACTGCTTGGCTCGACACTCAGTTGTGTTGTGAGTGGAGCTCTTATGGAACTCACACCACTTTCCCGTGTCCTTATTTGGCTTCGTGGTGTTGTTCTTCACTTGCAGCTTTGACGGGTTGTCCTGGGCCTCCCCGCCTTGGCCTTGTCCTTTTTTCTGCGGTTTGGGGTGCCTTTCCCTTGCTTCTGGTTCACAAATCCAAAGTCTCGCTTCTTCTGTTTGAATTTTTCTCAACCTTGGCAGCATACCGGTATGCTGCACCAAGCGAGGATATGTCGAGGAACTCCATTTCCTCCTGGATGTATTTGTGTAGACAACTGCATTACTTAAGCACCAAATTGTTATCCAAATATTTGATACCCAACTTTGTGTGCAGGGTATGGAACAAATTCGTCAACTCATGCACATCTTGGTCCCTTTACTGTCGCAGCGTAGTCCATTGTATGTACTTGTTGTCATAGCTCCCCATGGGGTAGTATTGTTCCTTGACGGTGTCTCGGAAATAATTCCAAGTGGCTGCAGCCGAGAATAGGGAGGATTCCCTCTCATCCTTTTGCTCACATTAGGTTTCCCACCAATCCTTGACATGGGGGATGGGTTTGAGGAGTGAAAAAGTAATATTTTCTCGATTGGAAAAGTTATGAACTGAAAAATATCCTTCTAATATATTCAACCATCTATATATGACATCTGCATCTATTTGGCCCTCAAATATGGGAATGTCGAAGTTAACTTATACCTTAAAAAGAGTGTTGCCTCTAGAGTGGCTTCCGGATGAAGATGTGTCGCCGATGGGTAGTCGTCGAAGGATTTGGGCAAAGTTATCCATCACCGTGTTCCTCTGTTTATTGAGGGCCTCCTTGAGCAATATTTTTATAGGATATCCTATTCCCTCATCTTTTTTTTCTTCCGCCATGGGAGTTCATCGGGGTTTACGAGAATGATCTTGCAAAGGTTCAACAAGATTGAGCCCTAAATCCTTATACCCCGATCTCGTTGGGGACATGAAAAGAAAGACCGGGAAAGAGGAGAATGATCTGATACCACTGGTCTGGACTTAATCATGAACTAAATAAAATATAGAAATGAACATAAACAAAAATATTCAGCATGAATAAAACTTCATTTCATTAATATCAAATAAATGAAATAAGCTTACATACAAAATGGAAATAAACTAGCTCAGGCGATGGTGGCTTATCTCTAAGAAGAGATGTGGTGACTAAATTCCTCTTAAATGTGTTACAATGAGGCTCAAAGGCCTATTTATTATTGAGAAACAAAGGAAAATCCTAAACATCCAGAAACATAACCCTTAGAGATGAAGCACCAAAACTATGGGCTCGCTTGGCTAAATTGGTACATCAACTTCCCAGGGTCGTAACTTTGGCATACAATCTTCATTTGATGCACACAATACCTTGTTAGAAATATATATCCGACGAATACAAATTTCGAGTGTCCAAAATGGTTAAAGACCCATGTTGGCCCCAATTTTCCCCAAAAACATTGTTTAGGGCCTCAAAACGGCTCCAAAAGTTCAGGATCCAAAAAAATGCCAAAAATAGTAAATTGTACTACAATTAAGGAAACTTTCAAAACTGAAAGAAACAATGGGGAGGGTCCAAGTGGAATAGGCAAGTGGCCACCAATACCCACTTGGGTCATTTTTTCACCAAGTACATAAGTGAACCCACAAGTTACCTGTATATGGTAGCTTCGACCACTTCACTTGAAGTAACATATTCCTTCCTCCAATTCCTTGCTAGAGGAGTCTCCATGGGTTTGCTGCTCTCCATGTGAAACTTCTTTGTATCTTGTTGACATACTTTACCTAAGTGAGAAATAGTTCCCCATCTCCTTGCGAAATTTCCAAACCAAGGAAAGAATGCATGAGCCCGATGTATTTCATTCAAATTTTATTTCCAAATCCTCTTTGCAGGATTTTATCAGCTTCTCATCATCTGTTAGAATTAAATCATCAACATATAATACTATAATCAATCATTTATCCTCAACCATAATATGGTAAAGGTTTGCATCTACTTCACTTTTGGTGAAGCCCAAATCGGTGAAATAGCTATTGATCTTGGTGTACCAAGCACATGGTGCTTGTTTCAATCCATACAAAGCTCACTTGAGTCTGCACACTTGTGACTCTATGTCAAAGGTTTCAAATCATTATGGATGCTCTATGCACATCTCTTCCTCAATCACTCCGTTGAGGAAATATGTCTTCACATCCATCTGATGTATCTTCCATCCCATCTACGATGAAAGTTCTAGAATAGATCTTATTGAAGAGTACCTTGCTACTAAAGCAAAGGTCTCCTCGTAATCGATTCCATCCACCTGAGAGAACCCATTGGCCATAAATTTGGCCTTGTTTTTCTCGACACTCCCATATGTTGCTTGCTTCACCTTGTAGATCCACCTAGATCCTTCAACTGACTTGTTATCTGGCCTTGGGACAACTTACCAAGAAATTTTCCTGATAGTGGAATCATATTCCTCTACCATGGAATCAACCTATATTGGTTGCTGCACTTCTTCCTCGAATGAGGATGTCTCCGTCTGTACACTCTCACTCATAAGATCTGTATAGACAATGTACCGATCTGGCGACCTCTGCTTGCGCTATGATGTGGTTGCTCCCACATTCTCTCTAGAATAATGCATCAATATTTCAACCTATATGGTGTTCTTCCTTCCATCTTTGGATGTATCTTCATGAGTGGGTGCTTCCACTCTATGCTCATCTACTTTTGGCTTCTCCACAACATTATGAGGTTCTTCCTTTGGAGCTAAAATCTCCTCATATGCATGCAATTGAAGCTCCCTCTCAAGGGAACATCTCATGGCCTTCTCCTCATTGAACTTCATATATCTATGAATAACTATAATCCTATGATATGGAAGGTACACCTGATAGTTGTGAGGTGTATCGTATACCCCAAAAATATGCCCAACTTCGCTATTGATTCTAGATTTTTCCTTGCATCCTTGGAAACATGACAGTAAATTGATGAACCAAATATTTTGAAGTGTGCCACATCTGGTTTCTTATCTGAAAAAGCTTCTTCTAGTGTACTCATCCCAGGAATCTGATGAGGACTCATGTTATGAACATATATCGTTGTGTTGCATGCTTCATCCCACAAGTGCAACAATAGGCCCTGATCATGCAACATCACACGTGCATCTCCCACAATACTTATGTTATTTGTTTTTGCAACCCCATTCTTCTCTGGTTTATGGGGTGCTATTAACTCCCATCGAATGCTTTCTGATGCACAAAAGTTCTCAAACTCATTCAAAACATATTCTCCATTGTTATCGCCCTTGAGAATTCACTTTCCTGCTTGTGTCTTTCTCAACAAGAGCTTTAAATTCACAAAATTTTGAGAACATCTGGTATTTATTCTGCATGAGTAATATCCAACACTTACATGAAAAATCATCTACAAATATCACATAATACCTATGCTTGGACATGGAGGTTGTCGAGAACAATCCACAAACGTCTAAGTGAACTATTTCAAGGATCACTTGTGCTCGACTGTCCTTATCATGAAATATGGCTTTGGTGTACTTTCCCAATTTACAACCTTTACATGTATCACGTTTCTCTAGTGCACCATTGGGAAGTCCTGTAAAAATATGCTGCATGATCTTCAAAATTCCATGGTGCAAATGACCAAGTCGCATATGCTATAATTCATTGATGACTCGGCTGTGCACCTTCTCTACTTTTGTCCTCAAAGAAACACAATCTTATACATGTAATTTTTAGAGGTTCTTCACCCGAACCCTGATCTGCTTCACCTATTCCATGGATATGTGACGAAGGAAAGCCATCCTTTTTCTAAATATCACATCGTAGGCACAGTCTTCCAAAATAGAAAATCAAACTAAATTCTTCTTCATAACTATAACATACATGGCATCTTTCAATGTGATAGGAGAGCCAGACTCCCTCTGAAAAGTAACAGTATCAATGTTGGTCGCGCTATATCTTCCATCATCTCCCATCTCTATGTGCATATGGAGGTCCTTCTACCCCAAGTCGCCGAAGAATTATTTGTTGCTGGTCATATGGAACGAGGCTCCACTTTCCAGATACCACACACTACCCATCACCAATTTCGCCATGCATGCAATGAGGGTGAAATCCAACTCGAATTTTGAAGCAATAACTTCACCTGTCGCTCCTCCTGAGGGATTCTTGTCGACCTTCTTGTGTAAACACTTCGTGGCATAGTCTCTCAACTCATGACAGTGAAAAAATTTACTCTTCGAGAAGTGCTTCTTCTTTATTGATTGACCAGGATCTCCTTTTTATTGAGACTTCTTCCCTTTCCATTTATTTTCCTTTCCAGCCAAGGCATAGTTCTCCTCATCATCGTGCTTGAATGAAGATCCATCTCTGGTGGTTCTCCTAATATATTCTTGCACCAAGTCAGACCACACACGCTCCCACTCTGGTAGCTTCTCCCTCCCATTACCGAATCCTGGTAGTTCTGACAGCTCTTGGGAAGGATTAAAAGTGCTATTCCAGTTTTCAAGCTTTTGTGGTTATCAATTGATGAAGAAGAATCCATATTTTCCATAGTGACCAGATCATATTCAACAAACATAACACCAACCTCTCAATCTCATCCTGACATTAGGTGAACTTGCTCAAGTACTATGGTATTGTGTCTCCCTTTTCCATCTTGATCTTCCGAAGATTATCCTTCAGTGCCATCTTCCTGTGGTCACCGTTATTCTGAAACAATTATGTCAAGGACTTTCGCATTTCATATGGAGTTTCCTTCTTGTGGAGGTTCAAGACAACATGATCTCAAACTCCTTCCAGTAATAGCCTTCTTGCCTTGGATACATTCTTCTTCCATTCTACTAGAGATTGTGCATCTGCTACTACTGGTTTCAAAAAAATTCTATCAATGTACACCTTCAATCCATTTTATGCCATGACTGCTTCCATCCAGTCCTTCCAAGAAATGTAATTCTAGCTACCGTCAAGAGCATACTCAAACCTCAGACCATAGAATGGTATCCTGATCCTGTTGCTAGCTCCAGATATTAGATATGAAAAAATCATTTTTCCTGCAAGGAAAAACTCATATTCTTCTCTTCTATATTGATTTCAACTCTGATACCATGTAGAAATTACTTGTATATTCCAACTGCGAATTGTAATTTTCTAAAACAATAGACTTGAATCTACTCTACAAAATATGGAAGCTAATTTAAACGATCACGAAATCACAAAGCATACAAGAGAAAGCATTCGATCAACATATTAAAAAATTATTTCATGGGGAAAGCCACAACTAAAAACCTCACTATCTTTATATTGCATTAGTAAGAAAACATGAGAAGATTACAATGCTTTTCTCATGCCCAATAAATCTCTGCAATATCTCTATTCGTATCACTGCTTCCTAGAAAAGCCTAGGCCAATACTTAAACGATTTTATGTTTATCCAAGTCCTTTTTTCCTTGTACTATTTCCTTGGGAATTAACCCCCTATTACTTAGGGAAATCCTTAATTGGAATTCCATTGAATACATCATAGAATTTCCTCCGACTTCATGCACCACCTGTAAAATTTGGATGCTTATGCAACTGATAGTACACTGCCCTTGAACTTCAATCTCAACTGGGTAACTTTAAGATCACACATGCATGAATTATTTATGGTTGATTGAGGCCAGTGAGAAAGATGGTTTAATGACATGAAGTGGAAGTTCGAGTTGTGGAAAAGAATATATCGATGCACCCATATTTGTGTTAATGTTTGTGGTTTTCTCTTGTTGACACAGTGGATGTGAGAGTCAAAGAGTTCGATAGTGGGCCACATAGGTTTGCATGCAATGGCTGCATGTAAAAGAGCGAAGTGATCCTGGTGAATTGATTGATCTGCCTATGAAAATCCTGCACTATGTCCTCGTAACCTTGATGGTTGGTCAAAAGGGCTTCCATGATTATTTGGTGCACGACCTACTGGTTAGAGAAAGCACTGAAATTTATAGTGAGTCAAGGTGTTTCAATTGATTGTTTTAATTTTTTATTTCGTTGGCTTATGAACGATGTGAAAAACCTTGTTTACAAAATATAGGATGCACTTTTCTGTTGATGTATTTGTTTGGAGGCCTAAGAAACGTATCATTTTTTGTTACAATTTAGGTAATGCACATGTTTCATAATATAAAACATAGGCTTTAAAAAGGTCCCATTAAACTTATGTCCACATACGCCTCTCATAACATTTACCCATTCTTGTTTCCATGTGGTTGCGCCCCTAAATAACGTCGGATGTGTGACCCTCACAACTTTATATTCATGGGATGCAGTTTTTATAATATATGCAAATCAAAGCATTCATACATGAGTTTTATACGTGGCTTTGAAACATGTGGAACTAACATGTCAAGAGACGCAACAGGGGTTTGAAAAAACATCAATGCATGGCATTTGTCCAAGGGTGACATGGAGGGTGTTACTAGAAATTTCCCCAAAAGGTGCAAAGAGAGGTCGATAGGATTGTTAAATTGAAAAACTTGTATTTTGGTTTTCATAATCATGTAAGAAATAACTCACCTTATGTACATCTAGGAAAAAACTTAATGTTATTTGGGCAGGTCCATTACTAATGGAAATGATTTTTCTTAGTGAAATTGAGGCATAAGCATTATGGTACTCTTCATATACCACACACCACTATCAATTTTCAGTCCTTTATTGAGGCAACTCAATCAAAAATAGAACAAAGACAGAAGGGGACAATATTAATATAGAAATCCCAACAACACAGTAGCCTTCAATTGGAAATCCTCACCCACCAACCTTCAAATCTGCTATGAGCACATTGTATGTTATGGTATGGCATGAGCACATATTCACCTCATTAACTAGAACTCCTACACTCATTTCACTAGCAGAGCACGCTGTAATTAGCACCAACAATAAAATTCCAAAGCTACAGACCAAGGATAATTTTAAGGATGAACAATTATCTTGAAGTTTAAAACGTTGGCGAATTTCACTAGTCCTTAATATGCGATCTATAAAATTTTATTGATATGTTTGTAAAATTATATAAATTTATAATGATTTTATATATAGCCTCTATATAATGTTTGCTATTTTTAAGGTAAAATGATTTTATATTGTAAAATTTGGGCGAATCATTTTTACAAAAAAATGGAAATTAGCGAATATTTTTTGTGGAAAAATCATGGAAAATTAACCCACCTGCGAATATTAGCCCCTAAAATTTTCCATGCTATAGACGTCACTCTTTAGGATGAGTTGCCCCGTACTCAAGTATTTTGGATCTAAGTAGCCCTGCACCTAGCATACACTTTGAATGTATTCAATGAAAAATATGCCAATAATATTGCTCATTGGTATAAAATGATTATCAATGTCCCTATGATTTGAGTTGAGATCACTTGGTTTGGTCCTCTAGGTAAGATTTGGGCAAGATCAAAATGTGCTACCCTTGCAGTCAGGTAATCGTCCATGAATATGTTTGTTGATTTGATATTTCTATGTATTACACAGGGATTTACATCGTAGTGTAGATATTCCAATGCCCTGGTAGACCCTAAGGCTATACGAACTCAGCTTCTCCAACACCGTTGAATTTTTGATTACTTGTTAAAATTATATGGGATAAAAATAAAACACCAAAATTATATGGATGGGAGTAGATCGAAATAAATGTGACAGGAATATGGAATCTTACCAAGGAGAATGTATTTTAAAGATTCATTTGTGATGTAGTAAAAAACAGAGTCCGTTCTCCATTGTCGATGCAAAATCCAATAAGATCCAAGACATTGTTTTGGTGAAATCGAGAGAGAAATTCAATCTCGCTTGTGAATTCGGTCTCTAGCACATCGACCCTTGCTCTTCCATTTTCATAGCCACCATGTGGACACCATCTAGCATTGCTTTGTACACCTACAAATTCATTCCAGTGGGTTTGATAATGTCTTTCTCCACATGAATATTGTTTGATTTTCAACTGAGAATATCAAATGCTTAGAATAAACCCTCTACCTAATTCAATTGTGTATTAGTTTGAAATATACCTTACCATATCCTCATGACCTGTTAAAATTTGTATCCGAGAAATCCTTTGTGACCCTCTTTAATTATTCCAAACAACACCTTATGGGGCATTTTATATTAAGACTACAACGATCTACCAAAGCGCCTCATACCCATAATGTCCTTTTTTTGGGTGGAAATTTCAATGCATGGTGGAATTAACAGAAGTCAAATGCAAATTGAATTAACATCTCTACTAATTGTTGTGATAGGATGGAATTACGTAAGCAAGCAACTCTTCAAATCTAGAAAGACCATGTTTGTGTGGAAAATATCATTTTCCCTTTAACATTGATATCATGTGTTTGAAAATCACTGAAAATCTAATATGATTGTGGGAAGATACTACAACTCTTTAGGGAAGAAACACCCAAATTTGTGGCATTCTTTGCTCTGAGGCCAACATGGTTCTATGACACCCAAAATAAAAGAGTTGTGCCTCAGGTTGACCTGAAGACAAGAAGGCCTTCGGGTATCTCCAGAAGGAAACCTGCGTAAAATAATAATAATATCAATATCAATTAAGGATGGGTTAGGGTTTTTCCTAAAAACAATTATTGAGACTTAAAACCGTAGTTGTGACATGTTACTTGTGAACTCTAGCCGCAGAAACCTGTGTCTAAGTTATGGACAGGGGTATCATCAAATCCCCAAAATTCCACACATGGGCATGCAAGACGACGTGAAATAGATTTAATCCAAAGAAATTACCAAAAAAAGGATCATCTTTAAAATGTATGACATTTTTATTGAATCTTATCATGGCAAAAAACCTGTTTAGAAATGATATTTTTATTTTAGTCAACCACCGCCAAGCATATGGATTGAAAATTTTTGGTATCAAGAAGAAATTTTCCTCCATAATCGGGACCTACTTTGCTAACCACAAACCCCGCCACAAATAATAATATAGTGGAGACCTACAACAATAGACTCAAAGAGCTAGTTTCTTGGATTCTCCAAATTCAATTCCCCACCCTTGCAACCTGTTCTTTCACCAAATATAACTACAGTGTTGTTTTCTCACCAAATATCACAACTGTTACATTCTCCCAACACCAACCTCACGAATGCAAAGAATACAACCAATTCCATTCTATATCTTAATAAATATCCCGGTCAAACCAACGACTCCAACCAAGTGCAATTAAATTCGGCGAACTTACATCGCTTAACTAATTTTAGCGGCAGACATATATTATAGACACAACAATAATGTAGACGAACATGTGAGGCTAACTCATTCAAAAGGAAAGCCTAAGGCCTATCAACCTAAACATATTATGGTATACCAAAAGGTTGTGGTGGATGCATTGGTTCAACATCAATCAACAATTCCGTGCTTACAATATGATAGACGATCAATAATGTTACTAAAAATTACTTAGTATGCTACACCAAAAACATTCATCCGTTTCCATGATCATTATATAATTCAACATATTTTCATCCGTTTCCATGATCATTATATAATTCAATATTTTTTTTTTTATAAATGTTATACGACCCCACAAAATATTGTTTTGATTCTTTTTCCATCAACTCCTTACTTTGCCAGCTTTCTTTCCTTATGTATGACATTCACACTCTCGGACATGGCACCGTGGTACATAAAGGTTAACATAATACAACGTTATTATATAAGTTACTTTTAACAATTACAATGGTTAGTTTTATACCTAGGCATTATATTTTGAGTATTGAATATAACATAAAAGGATGCATGTTTGTTATATATATATAAAATTTTAATGTGCCTTTTGTTTATATATTATATACGATATCAATATAAATATATTTATATTATTATATTTACACTTTTTTATCCTCTTTTTTTGGTAACGTATCTTATTTTTATAATATGTAATGTTTGCTTATAGTTTTATTATAGATTCCATACATGAGTTTATAATATAAAGGATCAAACAACAACATATAATCCATGGTTTAATATGAATACAATATATTACTTTATGTACTATATGTACTATATATATATACAATATTGTATGGGTAATAATGGTGGGTCAAAATTTTATATTCATACATGTTTAATATATAGTATAATATTAAGTAAGATAAATAACATTATACAATAAGTTTATATAAATTAAAGAGATATGGATTATGGAAATGTTACATGGAAATTGAGTGAAACTTATATTCATCAATGAAGCTATTTTTCCACAAGAATCAAGTGAAAGAATGCTCAGAGAGAAGGAGCTCAAACCAAATCATTGAGATTGTTTTTCATCTAAGGAT
Organism: Pinus albicaulis; assembly: GCA_034641835.2. Taxonomy (NCBI): domain Eukaryota; kingdom Viridiplantae; phylum Streptophyta; class Pinopsida; order Pinales; family Pinaceae; genus Pinus; species Pinus albicaulis. The sequence goes on along the minus strand of CM076578.1, from coordinate 1,187,938,193 downwards.
CAAAAGAAAATTGTATGCAGTTGAAAAGCGAAGGCAGCAGGGAATTCAAAACCAATGTGCAAAAAATGACCCAAAATCAAACAACCAAAGTGACAACTCCAAGGGTTAGAAGAAAAGATGTGTCAAGACATGATTAAACCCCAAAGGAGCAAGAAGCGTAAAAATTGGATATTAAGGATAGGGGAAACCATCGACCAATCAAGTGTACTTAGAAGGGAGAATCTTTCAAAATTTATAATGGACCCCCTACATTTTAACCAAAATGTAGGGGAACTATTCGTAGCCCAACAATTGGCGATTCATTGGGTGAAACAATCAACTCTAGTTAGATGATCCAAAACCTATAAAAGTCAAGGGTTAATTATTAAATAGTGCAAGGCACTAAACCTGAAAAACTTTAAGGTTCCACCCCTAACTTGTATAGTTGAAATTTAGAACATACACAAATCATGTTCATAATTGTTCATAAACTTGTTAAAATATGAACCCATAAATGTTTATTGTATCAAGTTTTATACGAAAACAATAAACTTCATTGGTAATTAGTCTTGGGAAAAAGAAGATAATCCAATAAATCATAGTATTAAATTAACTTCAATACCATAAGCATGGCCAATGCTGCGAGTAGGCATTTATAGTCTTGACATGCATGCCTTTTAACCCCAACGAGATGCCTTTATCCCATATATTAGATATAGATTCATAGTTTTTAGATCATTTTACCTTCTTATTTATAAATTTTACTTAGGTATCAATTGAACATCATTGTCTTGGCTTGGTAACTATTTGATCAAAATGCCATTCAAAAGAACCAACAAAAGTGAACAAGCTGGCTCGTGATGAGTCCTCTTGACTTTCAATCTTGTGACCAAAAGCCATTAGCCTGGCTTGGTGACCAGTATTGGTCATGTCACTTTATTAGATCCCATGATCATGGTAGGTCGGCTCGTGATGATACCTCCTATCCTTCAATTTATGTTGATATCAAACTATGATAATGATTAATTTGCAAGATATTACTTAATAGATGGGGAAGAAAATCTCTCCTTAAGATCAAGGGATGGCGTGAAAAGTTTACCGTGACTAGCATTTACTGGATAGTCTTGCTTTCCAAAAAAAACACAACTTAAAAAGCAATTGTTTATAAATATATTTTTCTCTCTTATTATTAGGGTTGAAAATAAGTCTTAAATAATGATGGAAATATCTAGGTAGACATTAAGCATAGTCCAACAAGAAGTTTGCAAAATCAGAGTCTTAAATAATCATGAGAGTTGAGTGTTAGCACACGAGAGAAATCTTCTTGAAAATATTTCCTTAAAATTAATATTCCATTTATATTTAATAAATAATATACTATTTACCCAATTACCATGCCAAGGAAAACCCAAAAATGATGAAATATACACCTATTCAAACTAAGATGAAGGATTGGAGAAACCTACAAATGTAAAAAAAAAGTATAAAAATAGGCCATAAACAAATGGACATCTCATAATGTATTAATCAAATTGCAAGTCAAGAATGATAAAAAGGATCAAAGTGTAGGGATAATATGAAATTTCGAAAACTTACAAATTTTATCCCTTTAATATTTTAAAGATATAAGTATGTAATTGACTTCAAAAGTTTGATTACACATTGTGCGAGATGTTTGATGAATATTTAACATTTTATTACACACAAAAGAAATCAAATGCTAAACAAACCATAAGTAAATGTTCAATTATGATGTTCATTTCAAAGCAAACTAGACCCATAACAATTAAATTTCATGAGAGAGTCTTAATGAATGGTTGATTCACTTATAGTATCCTTGTTTGATTATTATTAAACAATTCATAATAAACAATAATAAAAAGAAAAAGAAACAAATTTAAATAAACTTCCCTGATGGTTGCTCGTCCTCAGTTTGACATAAGCATGATTTCATACCTGCGTTATTCAAGCATATGAAAGAAAAAGTCCTACTTAAACAATAAATATAACATAATTATTCTACTCTAAGCTAATAAATGGTCACAATGCTAAGTAAAGTCATATTTCCAATGTAACCATTGAAAGAACACAATCCTGCAATGAAAAAGAAGTTCTTGATCAATAAAAATGAATTGGAGCATTTCAAAATATAGAATAAACAATTCATTCTTACTTTTATGATTTTCATTGATAAACAAAGAAAATATAACCTTACCATTCTTTGGGAACTTTGCTCGATAAGACTGGTCAATCCAATCTCCAATCAAATCATGACATGTACAAATACTATCATAGAATTGTGTAGATGAAAAAGGGTCCTCATAAGAATTGGAATGAAAAGAATATTGTAAAAGAATATTGGTATTATTAATATGATTCATTTTAGATATTTCATCAAGGTAATGAGAAATTATCATATTTTTTAATTGAAAAGGAAGTCTCACATTTTCTTGATGATTCTTATTGAACCCACATATTTCAAAATCAACAATTTGAGATGAAGCGACATGAATAACTGATATTTTTGAACAATAATCACTTGATGTATAAGTTTGTTACCAATATTGTGATTGAAACTAGTAAATATATTATATTGATTATCATCTTCAATCACAAATAATTTAGTATGGTAAAAACAAGATTTTTCTTTAAATGGAAATTATTGGGGCCTTTGTTTTTTGATAAAGGATGAAACCGATTTTGAGTTGTGAATTGTTAGTTTCGGACGAGGCAAGTCGCAGAGAGTCGTTGCGGGTTGCGGATGGTTGTTAGGAAGGTGGAAGAGTGCAAACAAGCGTCGACACAAGTGACAAGAATACATCTATCTCTGCATCCTTGGATCTCTAGGGCCAGATATACCCAGTGTCACATGCTGAGGCTGCATCAATGGAATCCACTCTAAGGAAAAATAAATTAGGATCGAACCATAGGTGAAATTATTATTCTTTCCTCCCTTTGCCTTGGTCAGCTGTTCTTTCATCTGAAAGAGGACAACTTCAACCCAGTTAAATACTGTTGGTTCTAAGCACTCTAGTGCATACTGCATGTAAGATCTGTTTACCACATGTAGTGTAGTGGTACAAGCAAGCTTTGCGATAGTGAATAGGATGGTCCTCAATGGAAATTCATGTACATCGCGGATGTTTATTTTCTCATCCTTACTAGGTTCAGTCCCTGGATTGCAATACTACAATATATAATCTCTCACTGTCTCTCATCCAAGAGCAGACCCTAAAAGAGAAATGGGCTAACCTCTCCTCGATAATCCTATGAGAAAATAAATATCCTCCACTAATATTGGGACCACTTTATCCCCAATGTGAAATACCTGTATCGTTGGAACCCATGAACGAATAAGGAACTCCAATAGTTACATCTGTTGCCTCATACCCGACAATCTGAAGTAATTTAGCAACCCACAGTCTCTGAGGGCTCTTACTGTACCTGGATCGTTTGGGGAGATTATTTTCTGTTCCTCATGTTCTCTTTCCCTCCATGTAATCATTATTTTGGTCTGATCAATACCTGAAACACAATCATAAGACTCATAAGGATCCATTTCATGCAAAAAAATAGGCAAAATTTCGGCACACTACAAGAAAAAAAGAATGGGAATTGCACCCAATGCACCCCAGGTCAAGAGACAATGTGTTTCATATGAACCCACCCTTCAATTCTAGTGCACTACAACACACCTTTCGACATTCAAGGGTGCGTTTCCCTCTGAACAAAATAAATTTTCCCTACGAGGCTCAAAACCCTAAAATTTTTCAATGAAATGAAACATAAATGCTACTGAAGGAAAGACAAGGTTTATAGCTCTAACCTGGATCAAACAATGAGGAAAATCGTTCACAGAATATATCGCAATAAACTACTGAAGTTCGAGGGAAAAAACTGGTTCAAAGCTCCAAAATTAAAATGGTAACTTTCAAATGGTAAAAATGAATTGTAAAAACTCTTTTAATTAGTCATTTGATTATTTCAAAATCATATTAAATGTTCTGAATATGGTTTGTATTCATTTTTTCTATGAAACAGGTATTTTTAATCCATTTGATGTTGTTCTAAACATGTTTTACAGCTGATATAGCAGATTATTTGTGCACACTTATTAAAGAATGATTTGACCACAAAGCATACTTTTATCCTTATTTTTTTAGCATATTTTTTTATCTCAGTGTCGCTGATATGTTCATGAGAAGTCATCCAGTGAATACTCATCCTTCTGCAATACTCATAAAACTTCATTTTCATGGCAGTCATCCCTGAAAATTTCTATATCAAGTCACATTTTGTCTCTAAAATCAGTAACTCTTGTTTCACGATAAAGTGGATTCCTGTTGACATAAGCTCATCATCCAGGAAGTTTACTTAAAAACATCATCTTCCAGTAATATGATGCTTGTTACATCATCAACAAGTTCCTCGCTTCCAGACCTTTGACCGAAATATTTTGTTTGGAATTCGACATCAAATCATCTATTCACACCTTGCAAACTGTACTGCAGTACCTTGAGAGCCATTAACATCAATGGTGGTTCTCTCACGTTTGTTAACAACTCACATCATTGGCTGGTAATCAAACGATGTCTTACCATGTTCTATTACAAATCATATATTCGCATGGCTAAAATTGTACCCGAACGATCGAGTGAACGAGATAAGAAGACCTCGAATCTAGTTTCATCCATCCGGGCTGTGATTTAAGGATTGTTGTAGACATCATCTGTACGATGACTTTACATACATATCGTCATTCGAACATGGGCCTATTTCTATAGGCATGTTTGTATTCGGAAACATTCCAATGTAGATGACTTTACGAACTATGTACATGTTATTAGATAGTTAATTTGTTGAGCATGGGAATGCCTCCCTCAGAAATTTGTGATCAAGATGAAAATATCATGATGTAATGTATTGTAAGATTGATGCAGGTCACCGCTCCACATCAGTTCCAGCTCATCGCATCGTAAAGCATCTCATCCAAATATTATTATAATTTTTTTTACTTCATGCTTTAGGGGGAAGCTATTATAGGTCAATTTGGGCATCGTCCCCCATGACCTGGTCAAACTGGACATCTTCCCCAGGACCAATGAAATAGGGTCTATCATCCCCTTATATTTAAGTTGCTATATGCCCTAAGAGAAGAACGATTCATTCATGGATTCTATTGTGAGATTTCCAAGGTTTGAAGTATATGTTATATCACTTATTGACTCACCAATGCAGCCTCTAAAGGGACTAACTACATTGCAATGAAAAATCCTCCATTCAAGAGTGCACTGCAATGCAATTCCCAACATTCAAGAGTGCGTTGATCACCTAGGAGCGGAATTCTCATTGTTTCTGGAATCTCCACATGGCCAATGTCTTCTAGAAGAGTTCATATGTGTCAAAATTTGAATCCAAGTTTCCATATAACACCTCTGAATCTGGGAAAGTCATTCATTGAGAAAATACCATTAGTTTCCCTATAAATTGAGCACTCAGTCTAGTGCTAGGGAAGGAATAAATTTGGTAAAGTTATGTTGTTGGATTCTCATTTGAGAGAGTGAAAGTACTGATATGCTGTTGGTATGATGTTGGATGTGATGAGGCTAGAATTAAGCTGGAGCTGGTTGGAAACAAATCGATCATTGGTTGTAACCTCCCCCTTCTACTCTTTAATAAATATTGTTGTTCATTTTCCCATACATATATCTCTATTTTTTGTGCAATGGATTCTTGAATGATATATGTATTTCATATCTAATCGATATGATTGAGTAAGATAAGTAGATATGTGTATATTGTATGTTGTTTTCTATTCTGTTTTTGTTTGCAGGAATCGATCTACCATTTTGAGTTGGATTGACAGCGACGGCAACAACGACAAAAGGAGAAGGAGAAGCGATTGAATCACAAGTAAGCTCTTTCACCATTCTATATATGTGCTTGTTTTAGAGAAATTGATAGTAATTATTTCCTTTGTTGTTATAAGTGACTAGCACCACACTTAGGAAATTTGGTTTAGCCGTAGATCACAATTCTGCATAACAAATTGGAAATTTCGCTGGGGAGAATCCTATCATTCCTGGTGTTTTTTCCTTTTCTTATCCTCATCAGTACCACCTACTTTCAATTATTATACATTTGAATGAAATAATTTCATTATAAGTGTGTTTTGTTGCTTGTTTTTTCAATCCCTGCTACACCCAATGCACTGTTGGTCAAGACACAATGCACTGTAGTGCACTATATCCCACTCAAGAGTGCTCTGCAATGCACTGTCTCCCCTTAGAGACTGTGTTGGCCCCTCAAACAACCAAATTCCATCTAAATTTTTCATTTCTATCATTCTCAACCATTTTTTTGTTGTTTTCTCAGATGTTTGATACCTCTTAGTGACCAGTAAAATTTCCTGATTCTTCCTCCTTTGAAAAGTAAATTTGTTCAATGTCTCTTTAGTGTTTTTCTTTATCATTGGAAAATCAAATTCAAAGTATTTTATTTCTGCATTAGATCAATTTGTTTTCATAAAGAAAATTGTTGTTTCATTCCTCGTTTCCTGTAGGAAAAATTTTATTTCCATTCTTTGTTTTTTCTAAAAGATAAATTTTAGTTTCATTCCTCGTTTCTCAAAGAAGAAAACATTTGTTTTATTGATTGATGCATATAGTTTCCTTTCTTGCATTCACATTAAAGGAGCTGAAAAGAAAAACATGCATGTGCATATAGTGAATTATGTGTGTTTCATAGGAATAAGTTAGGAAAGTTGCATTTTAGTTTGTGCTCTTTTTTCTTTGCTCTAAAACTAATTGCTCTTTCCCTTAGTAGCTGGGATTTTCATTGAAAAAAATAAATTGAAAACTTTTCTTATCATTTAGTTTTCATTTTTAAGAATTTCCATCACATCACGTGGTGAACCTCAAAGAATTTTTTTTAAACAAGATCAACATAAAATTTAAATCAATTTACCCAAAAAAGCATTGCAACATTAACAATAACATTTAGAAGGTCTAGGCTAGAGACGTGTTCCGACGTCGTTAAACATAGCAGCTGTCATTAAACATATCATTTATCACTAACTTGTCTGCAATACATTCTGAGTGTGATACCTCACTCCACGTACGTAATTATATCGGAAATTTTCCACGTACTTTCGGCTATATAGAGCAGTGTTCTAGTACAAAAAGTATAAGGGGGTGCTCTCATTGTGTGGTTTCGCATTAGAAAATGCTAATACGAACTTGGGCCTCCACGTACCTTAGAGTATATTTGGGAGGAAAAATTTAGGTTGCTATCCATCCATAGGTAACTGATTCAGATGCCTTGTAACTTGTGATACACCAAACACAACATTCAGGGAAATTTCCTACCCGTACTTCTTGGTTCGCCAAGAGGTATTCTGCATTTCACAATTACTTGGTAAACAAATTTGCCTAGAATTACCCTTTTATTTTGTTTATTTTTTTTTTTCATAAAATAAATCAGTCATCATGGAAGAAGAACATCCCTTTCCCCGTCGTTCATGTAGAATAGCACTTAAACCACCTTTACCACCAGAAGCCACTTTTGGTCAACGAAGGCGACATCGTTCTACCGAAACTAGTACTATCATTACCTCTGGTGCGACATCATCCTCACATATACTAGAGTCATCTTGAGTTGTTTCTTCAAATCCATGTTCATCTATTTTTGTCGAGACAAAGTCCTCACAGCTACCTGTGGTCACGATCCATCCAAACAGTGAGACCATACCTCCCGAAACCGACGTTGTTCAACTGGAAGTTGATCCAGATCCTATCGTTATTTTACCAGAACAGTTGAATCTCGAAGTCGAACAAACAAATTTTTTTCCTATATCGGTCGACCCATAATCTATTGGCCATTGAGTCTCCCATATCATGCAGTCAACCACCTGAAATATACTTCAGGCCTGACGACAAAATCCTTCCATCTAGTTTGATTTCGATTGAAGAAATTCCATAAGACGAAACGCCTTCGACTCCAACTCATTTTGGATCAGACCTTTATCTTTACAATACTTTTCCTCAATCACCTCACACTGATTTCTTTGATCAGGTGTCTATTCGAGTTCCCATAGATCCTGTAGGGTATACATTGGGTCATACAAACATGCCTAAGCCAACATCTTCGACTGTACGTCCATCTATTCCAATTGCGACAACACCTACTCTTGCTACCCCATCGATGTTCACAATATCACCAGAGTCACGTTTATATGGTGGCCCTTCTTCCCCACCTAGTTACAAATATTTATGTGGAACCTTATTTGGTGCATCCACAAACCCATGGAATTCACCAATGTCATCATTTGATATTCTATCTAGTACATCTCTAATGAATACTGAATGTCTTGATCCTTTATATGCATCATCAAAGCAATATCAAGCTGTTCCATCTGAGTATATTCCATCCAGTACAATATCAACTGGACTCCCAACATTTGGAGAACAATATTTTCCATATTATTATACTCCTCATGCTGGGTGGCAACCTATGGTCACCCATTTTGGTAGTACTCCATCATTATTTGGTCATATTAATGTCGTAATGACTGTTTGTCAGTAGCAACCCACTCTGCCCATCCAACCACAAACGGTTGTGAACTCGTATCAACCAGTTCAACCTGTTTCACCCACATCTACTCCACTTGTTAATACATCTTTACCCCTATAATAAGCTCAAACTGTTGTACCTCAACCATCTCAGGCGGGTCCTTCAACCCAATACCCTCAAGTATGGTACATTGAGTTACCTAGAACTTCATTTGATAATTTCACTACCCTAGCTACTATATTTTTGACCCATTTCCAGTTTCCCATACGATATGAAAGTAGAATGGAACTCTTGACCAATTTCAAACAGAGTAATACTACTCAAATTTCTGATCATAATCATGAGTGGCGTCATCATCGTAGAATGGTAAAGACCTTTGTTCCTAATCAGCTCTTTGATGAGTGGTTCATTAAGTCCCTGTTACCATCTATAACTAAGGATGTGGCTAAGGGTGGCTTCATCACTAAAGAGAAGGTCATTTCTCGTGCTCAGTACTTATATTTGATTTATACTCATTCTGGTATGCTCAACAAGAAAATTCCCAACGCGTCGCGATCTAATTTTATTGTTCCTCCTCCATTTAAGGACTATCATGCTGGCAACGGTATGATCGGTACTACAAGCACACGTCACTATACTGCATCTAATCTTGCACCTTCTTTCGAAATTCATGCCGTGTCATCTGAAAAAGGAAAAAATGACAAGAAACCCAGAAGTAAGAAAAAGGGGAAATCAAAGAAAAAGCAAATATCTACCCTGCAAAAACGATCATCTAATAAAAAAACTAGAAATTGAAAACATCGTTACCCTTGCGTAATCTGTAATGAGGAGAACTTTGTTCGAGACCTTCCCCACCATGCCGAAATCTCAAAATTTATTAAGACCTCACATGCATCCACTATGTTGACATATCCATTTCTGAATCCAGACACAAATTTGGTTGCTACGGATCCAGCTTCTAGTTCCCAAGTGCTTATGCTATCCGTTACGAAGACAATAACTGATGTTTTGGTGTCAGCGTGTAATAAAGATTATAACAGTCAGGCTATGGATCAACCTACTACGTCGACCATGAATCCGTATACGGAATCTATTTCGCCAACTACTCTTCCTGAGTTAACAATAAAGCCACCGAAGGGAGTCGTCCATAAATTGACATTCAATCCTCAAGCACAAGCTGCTCAAAATTATAATATAGTTAAAGATTTGGCTCAATCCCCTTCAGCTATGTCGACGCTTGAGGTGCTTCAGAATTATCCCTCCCAAAAGTAGGCTTTGTTGTCAGCATTTGGAGGAATCAATCTGATAGAATCCAATCTTGTAGTCTTTAATCATACGGGCTATGTGCCGCAATTACCAGCGAAATTGGCATTCTCCACCCAAGTAATTTTTCTCAATTACCTCGTTCATTGTACTATTATTGATGAGGGAGCATCTACGTTCATTATGTATCTAAACTGCTGGAAGTTACTTGGCTCACTGCGCCTATCTAAATCGCCTACGACGTTGAAAGCTTTCGACGAACATACATATAAGCCTTGCGGTATCATCAATAACTTACATGTTGAACTAGGGGGGGAAATAGTAAATGTTGAAGTTGAGGTCATTGACGGACCTCTTGATTACAACATTTTACTCGGAAGGCCATGGGTATATGCTATGACTACGATCGTCTCTACATATTTCAGAATGATTGTCTTTCCACATAAAGGTGTTATCACAATCATCAATCAACTATCTTCTTTTCCTCCAGTTCCCAGGTAATTGGAAGCATTCTGTTAGTTCACGCACCCCAAATAGCACTTCAGAACATTGGTGTAGGACTCTTAAAGGATTATTCCCTCATGGGAACCTTTGCATTACCGCTGCCTGTGACGTCGGCATAAATTGCAAACATAAATACCTACTACATGATATATTCCACTCCATCTCGCTTAAGGAATATTACGGGTGATTCTAAAGTTGTTATGTTGAATGAATTTTTACCGCCCAACCCAATTGAGCCGACATAGAAATCAATCTACATGGATTGGGCAGCGAATTTGAAATCATCGTCGCTGGTTGTTTGGGTTGATCGTTCATTAGATTTTGGTACTCCATCTGATACTTTTTCATCCACTTTCTTGATAGATGAGAATATTATGGAATCCATGATGCCAAAAGGAGCACCATGGGAAGATCATCATCATCGCTACCATCTTCAAGATTATGAAGAATATAGTCTTATTGAAATATATCACCCATCGATCAAAACATTATTTTCGAATTTTTTTCCCATTAATGCAATCAAATCCGAGCTAAACTTATCAAATATTGAAGAAATCATTTCTATCAATATTTCGACCAAACCCGTCATTGTAGAAAACATTCATGTCGGCATGTCTTGTTCTCCATCAGAACTTAAAACATATTTCTCTCTCTTTCGTGAATTTCGTGATATATTTTCTTGGTCTTATGAGGAAATGCCAGGCATAGATACTAGTATCATTGAACACACCATTAATATGTACAATGATGTCAAACCGGTACGTCAATGCCTTTGTCCTGTTCATTTGAAGAAGGCTACTACCATTAAAGTAGAAGTTGAAATTTTTTTGCGTGTCGGTTTAATTTACCCTATTCTGTTAACTGATTGGGTTTCCAACATTATTCCTGTTATGAAGAAACAAGGGACAATGAGAGTGTGCGTCGATTATCGGGATGTAAATCTTGCTTGTACAAAAGACAACTATCCTACTCCCTTTATCGACCAGATTATTGATGACTGTGCCGGACGTGAAATCTTTTTGTTCATGGATGGATTTTCTGGCTACAATCAAATCAATATCCTCCCAGAGGACCAATATAAGACAACATTCATCTGTCCCTCATGCAGATTCGCTTATCAGAAACTCCCATTTGGTTTAAAGAACGGTGGGGCAACATTTCAGAGAGCAATGGATTATGATTTCAATGACATCAAGCACATTGTTCAACCTTATCTAGAAAATTTACCCGCGCATTCATGAAACCAGACTGATCACCCGATGCATTTGAGAGCTATATTTCTACGCTGGCGACACTAAAAACTACGCCTCAATCCACATAAATGTGTGTTTTGTGTTGGTTCTGGTCGTTTTCTAGGATTCATCATCTCCAAAGAAGGAATTTGAATCGACCCACTGAAGGTGCAGGCCATTCTTGATTTTCCTGCACCATCAAATTTGCTTCAGTTATAGAAAATTCAAGGAAAGGCTAACTTCCTAAGGAGTTTCATACCCAACTACGCTGAAATGGCTAAAGGATTTAATCGGCTCTTGAAAAATGGGATTCCCTTCCATTTGGATAAGGTTGCGCAAGCTTCTTTTGATGTTGTCAAGGATACACTTGTCCGAGCGTCATTAATGTATCCCCCCAATTATCAGAGTGATTATTTCTTATATATCGTCGTGATTGGTACGACCATTTCTATTGTATTGGTCCAAGAAGAAGATGGGATATAACATCCGATATATTATTTGAGTCGTAATCTCAATGATACGGAAGTGAAGTATTCATACGGCGAAAAGCTCGCCTTGGCGACCATTCAAGATGTCCAAAGATTTCACCACTATATCCTATTCTGGAAGACCATTTTCATTTTGGATAGCAACACCATGACTTATATTCTGTCATGTCAATTAATCGGGGGAAATTATTCAAAATGGATTGTCATTTTGCAGGAGTTTGATTTGGAATTCATCAAATCCAAGTGAAATAAGTCTTTAGTTTTGGTTGAGCTTCTTTGTGACCTTCCCTTTGATAGTAATGCTACTACATCAGAACCATCTATTCCTGATGAGTTTATGTTTCTGATCAAATCATCTAATCCTTGGTATGGGGATTTTATCATTTATCTCCAGACCCAGAATTTTTGACAGATACCTCTCGCTCTCGACAGCAACGTATTCGATACCAAGCGAAATATTATCTTATTGTTGGTGATACACTTTATCGTCGTGGTGTCAATACAATTTTAAGGAGGTGCCTCACTCATGAGGAGGCTAAGAATGTTTTAAATTATTGTCATACTGCGGCTTGTGCTGGACACTTGTCTGGATACACTACCACATATAATATACTCCACGCCAGTTACTTTTGGCCCACCATATTTCATGACTGCATCCTCGCGGTCAGAAGTTGTCATGCGTGCCAGATTTTTTATCATAAATTCCGCAAACTTCCAGCACCGATGCATCCTGTTATCACCGTGGGACCATTTTCAAAATGGGGCATTGACTTGATGACTTGCAACTCTCATTCGTCCGGGGTGCATGGTTATATTATTGTCGCAGTAGACTACTTTACCAAGTGTGTCGAAGCAATTCCTAAATTCAACAACACAGGCGAAAAAATTGCATTATTATTTTTCAATCATGTCATCTCACAGTTTGGTGTTCCATAGGTTATAGTCACAGATCATGGTAAGCATTTCCGCAATCACATGACGAATGAATTGACTTCCAAATTAGGATTGTCGCATGATAGTTCTACTCATTATTATCCACAATCTAGTGGAAAATTTGAGGCTATTAACAAGATTCTTAAACGAATGCTTCAACGAATGATAGGAGTTCATAAAAGAAATTGGCATTTGATCCTACACATGACTTTGTGGGCGTACCTAACCTCGGTGAGAAACGCAACTAGGTTTACCCCCTTCCAATTGGTTTATGGTATGGAATATATCTTGCGTATCCAATGTGAAATACTGTCGTTAAAACTCGCAGTTGTTTTGTTACCTGACACCTCTTCTTAAGAAGAATTTTTTTTTAACCTCGTCCATCTTGATGAAACATGCCGTGAAGCCGCATTAGCCAATGAAGTGAATAATAGATGTATAAAGGCGCAATATGACAAGCATGTCCAGCCTCGCATCTTCTCACAGGATGACCTGGTCTTTATTTATGATCAGGAAGCTGATGTAATAGGTACAGGGAAATTTGAGCCTTTATGGCATGGCCCCTATATTTTCAAAAGAGTTCTTGCTAAGGGTGCCTACGAGTTGGTAGATTATGATGGAATTCTATTGGTGCAACCTCGAAATGGGTTGTATCTAAAACGTTACTATGCTTAAACATGAGCGTAGTAAACTTTTGTATTATATTGTATATATGCTGTTGATTTTCATTTACTGTCTTAGTTTATTTTTCTAGAGTTTTCTTGAAGTTAGTAATCCACTTTACATTTCATTGCAAATGTATGAATTTTTGGAACCATTTGTTGGGTATGCTGATGGTGCTAGTCATAGTACGCATAATCTATCCTTTGCAGTGTGGGCCATTTCCTCTCTGAACGACGAGTTAGTGAGTTTTCAAAGGATTTGTATCGGTCGATCTACAAACAATATCACTGAGTATAGCGCATTGATCGAACTTCTCTCTGGTTCCATTTCATTTGGTATTAGCTGTATCATTATTAGGTTAGACTCAAAACTTGTGGTATTGCAACTTACTAGTGTTTATACTGTCAAAAATCAAACACTGCATCGTATGTTCCTAAGAGTTCAAATTTTCGAAAGACATTTTTATTTCATTCAATATCAACATATTTTGAGAAACTTGAACACATTAATTGAGTCCTTAGCGAATTATGTTATAAACAGACATTTGCAACACATTTAAGGACTTATTTTCAATTCACATCACATAATTTAATAGGATTGTGCAATAAACATAAGAAAAAACTGAAAACAAATAGATAAATAGTTATAGGTTTTTACAAAATTTGTGCCCAAGACACATTGGTCATCTAACCTCAATATGTATGAGAAATTTCAAAAGTAAACTAGTGATGCTTGTGATAACATGCTATTGATCTAGCTATCCTAATCAATAACCACATCCAATGGTTAGGAATGCCAATAGTATGGCACTGCAGTCTCATGGGTAACACTTTGATCCAGAAATCTGGGATCCCGAGAGTCAATCCCTGTATGTGATGCTATAGCTCAGCAAGAGTCTCAGCCATATCCAAATCCTGAAGGACTGCTCTCCCGACAACCCTCTCTACTGGCTCATTTTCTCTCTCCTATGGTTGTCCCACTGGTCGAACTCGACCTACATCTGCATTGCATCAAAACTTTATTTTAGTCTTGGGAAACATCAAAATACAAAAACATGTATAAAACTTTGAAAAAATCAAAAAACATGGTCAAAAAATTCTTACCAATTACAACCCATTGGGCGTCGTCTAGTAAAGCCAAATTTGGATCACCTCTGAAGTCTATGCCTCCATATGCATAATCATCGATGGAGACCATATGTCGTCTGAACCAGGTGAAGAGTGTAGTCGATAACACAATGGTCGATTGACCAACATGTCTAGTCATCAGTTCTACCCATCTCTGCATCCTTGGATCTCTAAGGCTAGATATACCCAGTGTCACATGCTGAGGCTGCATCAATGTAATCCACTCTAAGGAAAAGAAATTAGGATCGATCCATACTTGAAATTATTCTTCCTTCCTCCCTTTTCCTTGGTTAGCTGTTCTTTCATCTGAAAGAGGACAACTTCAACCCAGTTAAAAACTATTGGTTCCAAGCACTCTAGTGCATACTGCATGTAAGATCTGTTTGCCACATGTAGTGTAGCGGTACCAGCAAGATTTTCAATAGTGAATAGGATGGTCCTTAATGGAAAGTCACGTACATCGTGGATGTTTATTTTCCCATCCTTACTAGGTTCAGTCCCTGGATTGCAATACTGAAATATATAATCTCTCACTGTCTCTTCTCCAAGAGCAGACCCTGAAAGAGTAACAGGCTGACCACTCCTTGATAATATTATGAGAAAATAAATATCCTCCACTAAATTTATTGGGACCACTTTGTCCCCAATGCGAAATTCCTATATCGTTGGATCCCATGAATGAATAACGAACTCCAATAGTTCCATCTGGTGCCTCATACCCGACAGCCTGAAGTACTTTTGCGACCCGCAGTCTTTGAGGGATCTTACCATACCTGGATCATTTAGCACAATCATGTTTTTTTCCTCATGTTCTCTTTCCATCCATATAATCATCATTTTGGTTCAATGAATACCTGAAACAAAATCATAAGACTCATAAGGATCCATTTCATGCAAAAAACTAGGAAAATTTCGGCACACTCCGAGAAACAAAAATGGGAATTACGCCCAACGAAACCCAGGTCAAGAGACAATGTGTTGCATATGCACCTGCCCTTCAATTCCAGTGTATTGTAGTGCACCTTTCGACATTCAAGGATGTGTTTCCCTCTGAGATAAATAAATTAACCCTAAGGGGCTCAAAAACCTAAAAAATTGCAATGAAATGAAACATAAATTCTACTGAATGAAAGAGAAGGTTCATAGCTCTAACCTAGATCGAACGATGAGGAAAAGCATCCACAGAATCTGTCATAATCAACTGCTGAAATTCGGGGGCAAAAATTGATTCAGAGCTCCAAAATTAAAATGGTAACTTTCAAATGGTAAAAACTCTTTTAATTAGTCATTTAATTATTTAAAAATCATATTAAATTATGTGACTATGGTTTTTATTCATTTTTTGCTATGAAACGGGTATTTTTAATCCATTTGATGTTGTTCTGAACATGTTTTACAACTGATATAGCAGATTAGTCGTGCACACTTATTCAAGAATGATTTGACCACAAAGCATAATTTTATCCTTATTTTTCGAGCTTTGATAAAAATGAAAAAGGAGTTGAAGCACACTTTTATCTCTTTTTCAAGCTTCGATAACGGCGAAAAAGGAACCCGTGGAGTCTTCTTTTTAGCTCTTTTTAGACTCCAATAATGTGAAAAGATTGTCAAGCACTTTTCTTTTCGAGCTTGTAAAAGTAAATGAAATGGCATCTACTCAGTATAATTTTAACCCTTTTCCGCACTGAGATAAATTATTTATGAAAAAGGAAAACCTTAGTTGAACATGACTAGGAGGTTCTCTCAGATATCATTTTACACTTTTTTGGATCTGAGCGACAAATTTACGAAAAAGGACTCATGTAGTTTTCTTTTTTCATATTTTTCAAACTCTCTAAATATAGAAAAGGACAGGGCTGTCACTGTCGTTAGGCTGGTTAAAACATAAAATAGCGACGAGCTTGTCGATCATGGTAAGAATCGAGTTTCATTTATCGTTAGACTCGTTCAATTATTAAAGAGCGATGCATTCGCCCAAAGGGTTGAATTATAGATCAAGCATATGTTATCCTCCTCAAAATTGTTAAAAAATAAAGAGGTACTGGTTGACAAATGATTGGGGAAAATTTTGGAAAGCGAACATAACACTTTATGGTAGCAAGTCGCTCTTGAACATGACACTTTAACTCCATCATCGTGACTTTTGGGTTGGGTAATCTTCTTGACTTTCACTCCATCCATCACACTTTATGGTTCATCATACCTTCACTTCGGTTTTGGGTCAATGCTGACAACTCATATCAGTGTTTTCGATATGTTCAAGAGAAGTCATCTAGTGAATACTCATCCTTCTGCAATACTCATAAACCTTCATTTTCATGATAGTCATCCCTGAACATTGCTATATCAAGTCACATTTTGTCGTTGAAATCAGTAAATCTCGTTTCGCGATAAAGAGGCTTCCTATCGACATAAGCTCATCATCCAGAAAGTTTACTTAGAAACAACATCTTCCAATACCATGAGGCTTGTTACATCATTGACAAGTTCCTCACTTCCGTACCTTTGACCAAAATATTTTGTTTTGTGTTCGACATCAAATCATCTATTTACGCCTTGCAAACTGTATTGCAGTACCTTGAGAGCCATTAACATCAATGGTGGTTCTCTCACGTTTGTTAACAACTCACATCATTGGCTAGTAATCAAACGATGTATTATCATGTTCGAATGAAGATTATATATTTGCATGGCTATAATTGTACTCGAACGATCGAGTGAATGAGATAAGAAGACCCCGGATCTAGTTTCATCCATTCGAGCTGCGATTTTAGGATGTTTGTACACACCATTTGTACGATGACTTTACATATAGATCATCATCCGAACATGGGCCTATATCTGTAGGCATGTCTATATTTGGAAACATTCCAATGTAGATGACTTCCTAAACAATTTACATGTAATTAGATAGTTTATGTGTTGAGCATGGGAATTCCTCCCTCAGCAATTCGTGATCAAGATGAAAATATCATAATGTAATGTGTTGTAAGATTGATGCAGGTCACCACTCCACTTCTGTTCCAACTCATCGCATCGTAAAGAATCTCATCTAAATATTATTATTATTATTTTGACTTCATGCTTTAGGGGGAAACTATTATAGGTCAATTTGGGCATCATCCCCCATGACCTGGTCAAACTGGACATCATCCCTGGGACTAATGAAATAGGGTCTATCATCCCCTTATATTTCAGTTGCTATATGCCCTAAGAGAGGAACAATTCATTCATGGCTTCTATTGTGAGATTTCCAAGGTTTGAAGTATATGTTATATCACTTATTGACTCACCAATGTAGCCTCTAGATGGACTAATTTCATCGCAATGAAAAATCCTCCATTCAAGGGTGCACTGCAATGAAATTCCCGACATTCAAGAGTGCGTTGGTCACCTGGGAGCAGAATTCTCATTGTTTCGAGAAACTCCACATGGGAAGTGCCTTCTAGAAGAGTCCATATGTGTCAAACTTCAAATCCAAGTGTCCATATAACACCTCTGAACTTGGGAGCATTTCTTTCCTATTATTAGAAAGTCATTCATTGAGAAAATACCATCAGCTTCCCTATGAATTGAGCACTCATTCTAGTGCTAGGGAAGGAAGAAATTTGGTAAAGTTATGATGTTGGATTCTCATTTGAGAGAGTGAAAGTACTGATATGTTACTAGTATGATGTTGGATGTGATGAGGCTAGAATGAAGCTGGAGCTGGTTGGTAGAAAATCGATCATTGGTTGTAACCTCCCCCTTCTACTCTTTAATAAAGATTGTTGTTCATTTTACCATACATATGTCTCTATTTCTTGTGCAATGGATTCTTGAATGATATATGTATTCCATATCTAATCAATTTGATTGAGTAAGATAAGTAGATATTTGTATATTGCATGTTGTTTTTTGTTTTCTGTTTGTGTTTGCAAGAATCGATCTGGCGTTTTGAGTTGGATTGAGAGCGATGACAACAACAACAGAAGGAGAAGTAGAAGCGATTGAATCAAAAGTAATCTCTTTCACCTTTCTGTATATCTACTTGTTTTAGAGAAAGTGATAGTAATTCTTTCCGTTGTTGTTCTAAGTGACTAGCACCACACTTACCGAATTTGGTTTATCAGTAGATCATAATTCCCCATAATAGAGGGGTCCTCCCAAGAAGTTAGACAGGTTCATAGGATCCCATCCCGAGAGGAGAAGGGAAAGATTTACAATGGAGAGGAGGACACAGGCCCCAAGAATGATTCAGATGCTGAGTTGCACGTTGCGATGGAATGACTATTTCAAGAAATACCAACGGCCACAATACAAGGTAATCCTATTCCCCAAATTCCAATTAGAATTTGTGCTAACCTTCCCCTGGTACCCTATCACCCACCCGACAATTTTTTGATAAAGTTACGAAGGTCAAGAAAGTTACATAGTATTTAGTCTAAAGTGCAAGTAAACATTAGCAGTAGCGCTAGCAGAGGAATCTCTCAACTAGGAACTAGAGGATTCGTACTAGTTCCACATACATAGACAGAAATGGAAAAGTCATCTACTAGATATCTAGTGTTCTCAGGGAAAGGGAATGATGATGTAGAACAACACTGATATCTGTGCGAAGCAATCTGGAGAGCTCACCAGATGCCAGATGTTATTAAGTTAATTGAATTCCAAAATACACTCAGGGATAGAGCACTATGGTGGTTCATCAAATGGTCTGAGATGCACCAAAATCCAGTCGTAGATGACATTAAAAGATAATTTTTACAATAGTTTATGTTGAAGTAGACTAACCAACAAGGGCTATCAGAGTTATGGGAGATTAAGAAAAGAGAAGGGGAGATCGCTTGGGACTTAATGAGAATATTCAAGGATGCAATCGAGAAACTGAGTTGCCCGATAGATACAAATCATCAACATGACTAGCTCATCAAGGCCCTTCAACCTCTTACCAGGATGCAATTAACGTAGCATAATATTGATACACTCCAAGATGCGCTGGAGCAGGCAATGAAAATAAAAGCAATCGTCGGGTACCCGCAAGAATTCAGGGGAGGGGTAACTTCCCAAGACCCTTCCATACTAGGACTACAACTCCAAATTTCGAGCTTGATAGAGAAATTCAAGGATATGCAACCGACACGACCATCATGACCCAATGTATGGTGCACACATTGCTTTCTAGAAGGAAATTTAGTGTTCGAGTGTCCTAGGTTGCGCAAAACCACTATTGGAACATCATCAACAAGACCACAAGGGATGCTGCCAGCAGGAGGAGTCGCATAAGTAAATACGCAAGGACTATACCATGTGAAACCACATTTATATGGATTTCTGAACCAGCAGACACAAATTTCAAATGAATATTGTGAGATCTTAAAAGGAGTTGTCCACCCTCTATGACTGTGTCCCATATTGTAGAAATACTCAAACATCCTGAATAATGGCTACTGTGAATTTTGTGCCTCAACGACCCATCACACAGATCAATGCAGAGCTTTGGATGCACTGGCTGATAGGTTGGAAATAACTTCTTATAGGGTAAACGAGGCTCCACGAAGATGAGGAGGAAAGGGAATGAGAGGGAGTAGGATGGGGGGAATAGGAACCCTGAGATGCTACAACTGTGATCAAGAGGGCCATGTCGCAAGGGAATGTCCATTACCAAGAATACCATGGTGCTCTCAGTGTAGAGTAAAAACACATGCCACATAAGACTGTCCCGAATTAATAAAAATATGTGAAGAAAGAAATAGGTAGTGGGGTGCTAAATTGGTCAATGCAGAACCAAGATTAGTTGAAACACAACCTTTACCAAGTGTGGCCATAATAACCAGAGGAGGAAAGAATACAGGAGAAGATGCAAGAGAAATGGAACCATTAAAGCTGATTAAACCAACCCCGCTAAAGAAATCCTATGACTCTGAACAACAGAAACAATACTTCAGAGAAGTGGTGGAGACATTTTCAAAATTAGGGACCCACAGAGACCTGCAGTAGATATAACCAGTGAAGGAGGGAAGAAAGACTGCAATGGAAGGTATGTTGATAGAAGAATAGTTTAGACTATTCCTGAGCATTGTAAATGATGTACAAATGTTGGAACAACTGAAAAAAAAAACTTGAAGACGGTAGTGGGAGGAAGAATGGAGCATGCAAGCCCAATCAATGCAAATATTCAGGAAAGACATGTGAGAAGGGTGAAGAGAAACAAAAGACGGACCGGTAAGGAGATCTGAATAAATGAACAAGTTGCGGGATTTCAAATAAGGGACACAATGTTGGAATTAGCTTTAGATGTAAATATACTACCAATGAAAAACGGGAAGCGCTGGGTAAGCCTAAGTTGGTGTTTTCCCCCATACAGTTACAAATGGAAAATAAGTATTGTATTGTGCCAGTGGGAAGATTAGAAGATGATGAAGTGGATGTGGAAGGGGTAAAGAATTATACCGATTTCGAAGTAATTGATATCATGGGTGATAAACACCCATACTTAGCTTTGTTGGGGATTGACTGGGAATTTGAGAACTATGCAGTCATTGAATTAAAGAAAGAGCTAATGATATTCGAAGATGGAGAAGTCAGAGTGGTTCAGCCATTAGATCCATATCAATGGCCTCGGTACATAGAGACCTTCGACACCATAGAGGATGAAAGACTCCTAGACCAACTGTATTATATTACATTGGAAAAAAGAGAAGACTATATTAACCCGACGACAGAAGGGATGGTAAGCTGGCAGAGCGTCCAAAGCTCCAACGTGGGGTTCTGTTGACGGGAAAAGATGTCCGACCAACAGTAAGGGATCTCCCCAATAAAATGTCCTGATTAGACTCTAAACCATTTAAGATAGGGATCCCTTACAGGGTGTGGGTCTGGATACCTTTGAATGCTCCTTTTCTCAGACACAAACGAGCCATGCAATCCTATGAACACACGATTATCCGGATGGTACAATACAAATGGTTGATGAGTCTCAATGAACATAAAACACTACAAATAGCAATATGAGTTAAAGCATGCGGACAAAGGAAATTCTATTAGCAGCACATCATTAGGGTCATGCTTGTAAAAGCTGTTCAAACCACAGAAGAAACAGTTCTTTATGGTTAGATCACCCTTCACTTCCTTAAGTGATCTCAAAAGATAAGATAAATGTTAGTAATGGAGTTGCTAACATCTTCTAAATAAACAACCTAACATCATTAACACATTTAGTGAGCTGAAATGTATAAATGATATAAGTAGAAAACAAAGATCGTTTAATAATAAAGATATTAGATACATAAGACAAAATATTCATAGTGTTAACACATTAATCCTCATTAGATCCAAGAGTGGAATCAAAACAAGTGCTTGTATTCATTCATAGAAAATTGCATCCAATGCTATATAATTCTCTTTTCTCCTTTGGAGTCCCAAAAATAGATCCTTTACAATTCCTCTAAGGGAGTATTTATAGGACAAAATTGACCCTTGGGTATCCCTGACTTTTCGCCTTCCTAACCGTTGACATGATCTACGACTTGAGGGAATCCGTGACTTGTGACCTTGGCTATGACTTCGACTTACGACCCCTTGGCTATTGCGACCTGCGACCTCTTCTGTTTGCTGAAATATGTGACTTGGTCATGGGAGAAGTTGGGTGATTGCGAGATCAGGGACATCTATCTGTTGTTGTTCCTTGAGGTAACTCCACCATGCCCGATAATCTGCAGCCACTGGGGAGACCTGAGGTGTATCTTCTCTCAACTTGTGAAGACACTCGAGAGCATTTGGAATCAAAGTGTCTCTCTTGATCATGGTCTGATTTGACAGGGAGGCCAGTTTGGTGTATATCTGAACCGGTGTCACGATGAATTGAACCAGGTTTTCTTGTGATGCTGGTAGGTCTTGAGAGGCGGTTTCTTGCCTTATGGGCTGTAGAAATGATTGGATATATTTTGTGAATCATTCCCACGTTTTCTCTTCACCCAGTGCACCTAGAGACGAAATGTGGTGTACTTTAGCCATTGAGTCAATGCCTCTAATTAGATGTTCATATGCGGACATTAATTTCTCCAAATCCTTGATGAGTTTATCCTTGGATTGTACCTTTATCTAGATTTGAACCTTTTCATTCTGGGTGCCAATCCAATATTTTCTAGGCAAGGTGGCCGGAGCTTGTGGATACATGTTCGAACATTCCAATATTCTATCCAAGGCAATAGAGGCTTCCTTTAGTTGTGTGTTCCTCCTCTTGGTTTCTGCCTGTGCTTTCAGTAGTGGCATGACAGTTTGTTTTATCGTGAACAGTTCTTCATATACCTGTTTCATGGTGGCCTCCAAAGTGACCAGCTCTCCCTGAATAGTGAGTGGTATTTCATTAGTAGGGGTATTCCTAACCTAAAGCTGTTGGAATTCTTCTTGTAGCACCTTCTTTTCCTATTCTGACTTAGCTGTCTTTAGTTCGGAGGTCTGTAGTCTATTCTGCAGGGACATAATTTCTCTACTCATTCTGCTTACGTTCTCCTCGGTAATTGCTGCAAAAGCGGTACCACCTGATGTGATCATAACTGGATTGGTCCTGGTATCCAAGACTATATCCTTCTCTGTGGTGACTATAAGGGGTGAAACAGGGTCCCATGCCAAACATCTTCTCTTCTCTTGCCTAATATTATGTGTGAACTGATCATAGGTAAGTCTTGTCAGATCAAGCACTCCCTCATCTAGATCCTCGGAGGTACCCAATTCCGAGAGAGAAAAATGAACATTGGTTGCAGGAGTTGTTTGGGGCACCTCAATGTGTGGTAGCTCTGTTTTTTTCTCTGTCTCTAGAGGAGGTGTCTTACTTCATTCGGTTCCTTTGGAGGAATATTCCCTTGACTTACAACTTTCTTCCTCTCTCCTCTTTTGCTATGTTTCTGATCTATCTTGTTCTTCTTTCAACTGGCGTTATACTTCTTCTTTTTCCTAATATTCCTTTAGTTGGTACTCAGCTTCTTCTCTAGCTTGATCTTCTTTTAGCTGGTGCTCATCTTTTGCCTTATCCTGTTTTATCTTTAGCTAGCGCTTAGCTTCTGCCTTTTCTTCCTCTTATTTCTTCCATTGTTCCTCTTCCCTTTTCTTGCGGTTTTCCTCTGCCTTCTTCTTTCTTTGTTCTTCTTTCAGTTGCTTCTTTCGTTTGTCCTCCTCTTCCTTTACCTTTTCCTCAGTTTCTTGTTGAGCTTTAGCCTCTTTTTCTCTTCGTTGGGCGGAAGATTTATGGACCGTACCGGGTCGAAGTCATGTGAGATGAATGGCAACAAGGAGGATATGAAGTCAACAACAAAAGGTGTGCTGCTATTCACAGAGTCAAATTTATCAACACAGAGGTAAGGGTTTACCCCACCCTTAATAGCATGAAAGTTGTCAATACTTTCATCAATAAATTCGAAGATACTGTCCCGGAGGAGCATAAAATTCCTCTAATGAATGTGGCGTTGCAATCAACTTCAACAAGGTGGTGGGGAAACCTCACAGTTGGGAATAGGTAGTGAAGGCCTTGAGAGCGAGATTCCAAGCGTCAGCGAGACCACAACCAGAGGAAAAGTACAGGGGAACTTCAGATCCCTACGCCCATATAAAATACTGCAAGGACCGATGGGAACTGGAGAACTATCCCAAATCCATGTGGGTGCATAAATTTGTGCACTCGCCAGACACCATCCCGCAAACATGGTATCTTATAAAAGAAAAAAAGAGGCAAACCAGTAAGTGGGGATTATGGGCTGATAGGTTTGTAAATATTTTGTCCTTCAAGGAAGACAATCAACAACTAACAAACACCTTGCAGGCCATGAAATGAATGTTGTTCTCCCCAGGACCCACGGAGACTGCAGAACAACCTTCTTTAAGGAAGATACTTGAAACAAGTTACCGAGAGGCAGTAGCTTGTGGTAAAGTAGATCAAGAAATGGATGATGACGATATGGAAAACCTAAGACATTTTTCGTTCAAAGAAAAGGAAGGGGAGCGAAAAATACAAGATGAGCCTACTACAGAGGGACTGCACCTAATTCTGCTAAAGATAAAAAAACATAATATCGGTAGTGCAGATAAACCCAAATTAGCTTCCATTGGAGACTATTGGGATGAAGAAATGACAAAAGATATTTTTGATCTGCTAAGGGAATACGAAGATCTGTTCCCCTCTTCTGTAGCATAACTAAAAGACATCAAAGGATACTTGGGTGAGATGTGCATAATGTTGAAATCAGACGCTAAACCGGTGAAGCACATGCCATATTGGTTGAACCCCAAAGTAAAAGAAAAAGTGAATAAGGAGATAAACAAAATGTTGGATGCAAGGCTAATATTCTCGGTGGAGGAAGCAGAATGGGTTAGTCCCATAGTCATACAGAACAAGAAGGAAAATTTGGAGATAAGAGTGTGTAGACTATCGGAGTTTGAATAACACATGTGTACATGATCCTTTTCTGACACCATTTAGCAATGAAGTGTTAGATAATGTAGCAGGGAACGAGGCCTATTATTTCACAGATGGGTTCTTTGGGTATCACCAAGTCAGGATAGTGAAGAAGGACAAAACGAAAACCACATTCACCACTTAATGGGGTCCCTATTCTTATCACGTGATGCCTTTTGGATTGAAGAACACACCGACGGTTTTCTCAAGTATAGTCATAGCAACATTCAGGGAATACATACACATGTTTTTGGAGGCTTACATGGATGTCTGGACCGTATAAATTTTATTGAAGAAACATGGAAGTCTACTTTGTATAGTGTTTGATTGGTGCAGGCAGCTCCATATCTCATTAAACATAAAGAAGTGCATATTCACAGTCCCCTTTAGAACATTTTTGGGCCACGTGGTGTGTAAATAAGGGGTATGTGTGGACCCCGCCAAGGTTGCGGTAATTGTTAATATGTACCCTCCAAATAATGTTAAGAAACTATGGTATTTGTAGGGGCATACAGGCTACTACTAAAGATTTATCCGCAACTATGCCTGCATGACAACCCCATTGAAAAGGATGCTAAGGAAAACATAACCGTTCATGTGGATCGATGGTTATAATAAAGTGTTGGACGCACTAAAATAAAGACTAGCTAGTGCACCTATCCTAACATACCCTAATTGGGACAAGTAGTTCCATGTGCACATTGAAACTTCAGGAATTGTGTTGGGGGTCGTGCTAGCGCATCTAGGGGAACAAATGTAGACCATCCAATATATTTTTCAAGACAGAAACTGTCAACTACATAAAATAACTACACAACCACAGAAAGGGAAGCTCTCGCAATGGTTTACTCCCTCCAGAAGTTCCACCACTACTTGCTTGGGGATTCCTTTAAATTATTTACAGACCACTCATCGTTAAAGTATTTGCTAAAAAAACTAGTCCTGGAAGGCAGAATCTACAGATGGTTGTTATGTAAGAATTTATAGGGTAATTTCCTTAGATCAAACACCAAAGGTCACCACTCACAAATTGATCACAGATCAGTACAACAGTATTTGACATGGTTAAAACCCTCGAAGAGGGAAACAATCCACCGCCTGAGCCAACGTGGCCACTTCAGGAAATTTATTAATATAAAGAAAGAAAATTTACATAAGATTCTCTCATAAATGGTGACGATACAAATGGCCCTCCATGCTCTTCAAATAGAGATATTGGCCCAATCAGGTGTTAATCCATGGATCAAGTGCCAGTAATACTGAGGAGGGAGTGAACCGTCAGATCACTACATATCTTGACTGTCGGATTATAAGTTACAAATGTACATAGTAAAGAAACACACTTTACCTAACTCTGCGCTAGACCAAGTTATACTTAACTATTTCCTATCTGTCGGAATATCCTAACATGCCCCCTTAAGAACAACATGGCATAGGATTGAAGGATTTACAAAGGTGACACAAAAGGAGACTATTTCCTATGTGTCGAAATATCCTAACATCCCCCCTTAAGAACAACTTGGGATAGGATTGAAGGATTTACAAAGGTGACACAATAGGATAAGGAAGGAGGCATTAGAGCCTATCCCCCCTTAATGATAACTTTCTTGAACTCCAAGCATAGATCAAAGTTTGGTAAACTTCGCTTCTGTGAGAGCCTTTGTAAATATATCGACAACTTGATCATTGGTTGAAAAATACTTCACTTCAAGAACACGATCATGAATGATATTTCTGATGAAGTGTATATGAAGCTCAATGTGTTTCATATGCTGATGAACTTGATCTTTGCATAGATGAATGGAACTCTGATTATCACACCAAAGAGTAGTTGGATGCTGCTGGTGAAGACCAAATTCAGACAGGATCTGACGAAGCCACATGTAAGTTCCTTATATCAAACACCAAAGGTTACCACTGAAAAATATATCACAGATAATTACACCAATATTTGACGTGGTTAAAACCCTCGAAGAGGGAAACAGTATATGGCCTGAGCCAACATGGTCACTTCAGGCAATTTATTAATATAAAGAAAGAAATTTTACATAAGCTTCTCTCATAAACGGCTACCGGACAAATGACCCTCCATGGTATTTAAATAGAGATCATGGACCAATCGGGTGTTAATCCATAGATCAAGTGTCGGTAATACTGAGGAGAGAGCGAACCGTCAGATCACTACATATCGTGACCGTCAGATTATAATTTGCAAATGTACATACAAAAGAAACACACTTTACCTAACTCTACGCTAGACCAAGTTATACTTTAACTATTTCCTATGTGTTAGAATATCTTAACATGTTATTGTTCCAAGAGTTCACATTCAAAGTTATAGTGAAGCTGAGGAGATTGAATATGGGACCCTATCATCTATCAAGAGAGAATGGAGGGCCACTGGACGATCAACTACCAGATGCAGATTTATTTCGCGTAGAGGCTATCCCATATTACTTGGAGCACATAACAACATTTTTGGCTTTAGGAAAGTGCCTGGAAGAATACACAACAATACAAAGGAAACACTTGGTTGTTAGAGTAGCCAATTACCAACTTATTATAGGCCATTTATACAAGATGGGACTGGACCAGGTACTGCGAAGGTGTGTGTTAGACCATGAAAGACCGGATATTATGTGGGAGTGCTAAAACGGAGTTGTAGGAGGACATGTAGGAGGAAATTCTACCGCAAGAAAAATATTATAAGCAGGATTATGGTGGCCTATAGTGAAAAAGGATGCTAAGGAGTATGTAAGGAAGTGTGACATATGTCAAAGAACGGGAAAACCTTCACACAGGGACGAGCTACCATTACAACCCGTTAGAGCAGTTCAAGCATTTGAAAAATGGGCAGTTAACCTTATAGGACCTATAGCCCCAGTTGCATGCCATTCATAGGCAAGGTATATAATAACCGCCACTAAATATATGACCAGGTGTGCTGAGGCAGCTCCAGTAAAGGAATGTACAATAGATACAACAACCAGGTGCATTTTGAAAATATCATTACAAGGTTTGGCTATCCAAGGAGTCTGAAAAGTGATCAAGGTACACATTTCATCAATGCCACAGTCAAATCGTTGCTGTAAAACCTCATGATATAGCATCACAAAATTAGTCCATATCACCCGCAGGAAAATGGAACCGTAGAGGCATTTAACAAAATCTTGTAAAAGGGTCTAACAAAAATTTGTAGTGCAAACTGGGATGAATGGTAAGAGAGAATTCAAGATACATTATGGGCATATGGGACCACGGTGAAGTGACTACACAATCAGATGCCATTCCAGCTGGTGTATGGGAAGGAAGCGGTTGTATCGGCTGAATTTATTGTTCCTAGCCTATTTTTTGCTACAACAACCCATATTTCCGAGGAAGAGTCGATCACAAGGCATCTCCAAGAACTCCAGGAGTTAGAAGAATCAAGGTTCCTTGCAGACTTCCACCAATCAGTTTAGAAGCAATGACATAAAGCCTGGCATGATCGCCATATTAAGAAAAAGACATTCAATATTGGTGGTCGAGTACTGCTCTATGACAAAAAGTTATAGAAATTTCCAGGGAAACTTCAAATGCACTGGATGGGGCCATTTTATGTCATATAAATCTGGGATTCAGGAGCTATAAAGCTTGCACAGTTGGATGGAGTAATACTGCCTGGTTGGGTGAATGGTGCACGCCTGAAAACCTTCCATGAATGATAAATTTAATTTGTATTTAAAATAAACTCTCACACCTGAGAGGATTCTATAGGTTAGGTATTCAATAAATATCTCGCAACCGAGAGACATCTATAGGCTAGATGAGTCAATTTCCGCACGTCTGTTAAAATTTCACCCACTGAATCATGTTTGTGTCGTGAGTATTCCACCACTACCTTGTTTCAGCGTGAGGACCACACCATAACCAATTGTGGTCAGGGGAGTGATATACGGCCAAACTACATGAACCATCATTCCATAATAATTATCCATCATTTAGGTGTCAGTTTGTAGTGTCAGCCAAAAATTCAAAAATATTTTCCGTAATTAGAAACATCATGCTGTAATAAAGTTTCCACATCAGGCCATAATAATTAGCCATCATGTCTGCCCAATTTTCGAGACCACCATCAGCAGAGTTAGATTCCACCTCATATAAAGTAACCATCCACATGATCGTAGCCACAAAGGGATCCTCAAAAAAATTAATTAGTTACCTAGTCGCATCAACTCCCATCGTGCCAACGCTCCTAGTTAATCTGCATGGAGAAAGGAAAAACCAAAGCGCTGGAAAAAAAAATAATTGGGAGAGAATGAAACTTCTATAACGATCAGCCATAGCAATCCAGCAGAGCTCCAAAGGTGCAGACCGCCAACCATAGTGGTATACTATAGAGGAAACAACATGACGAAAACAACAGTGTCAGTAGTCGAGCCAGAGCTTCATGAGAGAATTCAGAAGTTGGATCCATTGATAGGAAAGTATGAAAATGCAACGTTTATAGATACATAATTCTAGAGAAGAAACATCATGACGAAAACAAAAGTGTCAATAGTCAAGCCAGAGCTCTATCATAGCATTCAGAAGTTGGAGCCATTGATAGGAAAGTATGATAATGCGACGTTTATAGATACAAACTTCACAGATTCATTTTATTTTCTAGCGCTGAAAAGGCAGGTTTATATTGAGAATTATGTTAAGGAGGGCGGTAGAAAAGCAGCTCGGGTCCACCCAGATTTCAAGGGAATTTAGAGGTCGAAAATTCTCCATCTGAGGAGCCTATTGGTATTCGACACACAAGGAGTATTCATACAGTGCACAAGGATACTAATCAATAGGATTCAAAACATTTCTCTATGGCTCATAAAGGAGATCAAAATTCATGCAAAAGACATCAACATGCTCACTGGGCTATCAACATCAGGGAGCAATGTAGCCACGACCTTCCAGACTACCTCCAAAAGAGTGAAGAAGGTGGGGAAGAAAGATTATTACAAAAAGTTTGACACCAAGAGAGAAGGGAAATGCATGAAGATATACCTCATCAACGTACCCAATGTGAAATTTTCATGCTATTTGGTGGTAGGAAAGACCATTAGGCACTATACCAAAAGGGAGAGCACACTCGATACAATTTCAGTTGTGGAGCATTGCGTGCAAGGATCACAACTCAATTGGTGTGCATTCCTGCTACAAGAACTCTTCGAGGCATGCGAAGAAAACTTCAAAAGGGCCACTAGATTTATTTATGGGTATCTGATAATGGCGTTAGCCATGCGGAAGTGGTGTCCGCCAGGGAAACAACCACTTGCAGAGATAAGCGAAGGCCATCTATTGGCCCTTAGGTATACACCATGGAGAGTCTCTAGGGATCCCAACAACAAAGAAATAAATGAAGAAGCGTTTACAAACTAGTACAAGATGCTGCTAGATATCATACGAGCCCAACAAAGAATCCCCAAGACGTTGATCGATGAGTTCTCTGAGAAAATATGGTTTGGAGTCTCGCATGGTAATACATGGATTAGACCCCACTGTGTTGCGGCGGATACCTTCCAAAAGAGATCGTTGAGGTTCCAGTTAATAGAGCAGGCTTTTGATACGAAGGTTATGTCTTAGTCGGGGGTAGTAGGGGAGATTCAAGACAAGAAGCATCGATATTCCTTTGAGGCCATGGTTCCACAACTGCTTCTAGGAGAAACACCGGCGGATACAGTTCAGAGGATCTCTCATATGCAACTTCAACCGCTATTGCAAAAACTAGACACAAGAGTGCAAGCATTCAACAAGGTCATGGTAAGTATCGGATATGTGAATACTCCATTTCTGTTGTTTAATGAGTTTCAAGATTTCAACACCAGATCACCTTCATTTACGACCCCGGTCCTCACCACTCTCCTCTCCACCACCCTCCATTCATAATCAAAACCTAACCAAGTGGTGGAATTAACAGAGGAGGATATTGTGCATCAGATAAGTACAAGGATTCCTATTACAGAAGAGCCAGAGAAGGTTACTCAGACTCCCTGAGCTATGTCGTAACACAACCCTTCATCATCCCAGAGCACTCTAGCATCCTCCTGCCCAACCACTCAGAATTCATCACCACACACCTCTCATACCTCCAAGGACCTGTCAGCCCACACTGCCTCCACATCCGCGACCATATCTGATGAAATCCCTATAGGAATGGTGATGGTGATCGACACCAAGGTGGAGGTTAACTTAGGTACTCCTTAAGTAACCATGGTCAACTTAGCCTCGGTAGAGCCGGAAAATTTCCTCAATTTACTTATTCAGGAAGACTTACCATTGGTTGAAACTACACCAAGTGAAACCTCTTTTTATGGCTTTCAAAAATCCATGTTAGCATTGCAACCCTTTATATCCATTCCTCCACCAACCATGAGTTTAAATGCAACTCAAACCCCAAACATACTACCGAGCCAACCAAACTCCCCGTATGAACAATTTGACCGTTCCATTGCTAGAGGCCAGCTTCTCAGGGAGAGGAGTCCAAGTCTTGAGACGATGAGAAGTGGGGAACTATAGGGTTGGACACCAGGTCAACTATTCAGTTTCATACAAGTAGTGGCATGATAGGTAGAATCCCTGCACAACAACCTGGTTCTGAAACATGAGCAAGAACAACAACAAGTATTGGTGCTTACTGAAGAGCGTAACCACTTGCAGCAAGAAAGGAACACCCTCCAGCAGCAGATCAATCAGATCATTGAAGACTTCCAAGGGATATGGCTAACTTTCATAGGCATAGTCGAGGCCGCCCCTATAGATATGTGGGCGTGCAACATTGTAGAACATTCCCTCCATGTCAAAGCATCATGTACAAACTTGAGTAATACAAATCAGGAACTCTGACAGGCCCTGTCAACTAGACCGACACTGCAAGACCCAGACACACTCTATGCAGAGAAGATAACCCAGAAGAAAGAACATATGAGTCAACTCAAAGAGAAACTGGGAACTACTATCACCGAAGCATATGCATTGCTCGAGAAAATCCATGAATGATCGAATTCACTAGCCATGAAAGCTCAACCAATATCTGGGCAAATACACAAACTTTTCACAGAGATCAAGGGGACCACTAACCTATTTGGCCGCAGATAGTTATATGATCAGGCTGATGCTTTTCAAATAAAGATTCAAGCGATCGAGGAGAACTCCATCAAGACCAAACAACTCCTTTGCGACCTCAGGCCTCCAGTTAAACATAAAGCATAGATGATAAAATTACTGGTCTATGATGTAGAACCTCAATACAACGCGAAATTTGCAGACCTGCCACAACCATTCAATGCCACCCATGCAGAAAAGGTGGTGCATGATATAGACTCACTGATAAAGACTTGGTAGGAGGCAATCACCGACTTCATTGAGCTCAAGACAGAAGCCATGAAGAAGGTCCCGAAGTTGGGGCCTTTGTTTGAGGAGCAGGAGCCAAAGTAGGTGCAACAAAAGAAGGGAGAACCAGAAAAAGACCAACAGGAGAACACGATAGAAGGCCACATCGTAACCACACCACCTGGAGAAAATTGAATTGGGGCGAGTCAATAGCTTGTGGTCAGGGCCTGTTGGGGCCTTTTTTTTTGGATAAAGGATGAAACCAGTTTTGAGTTGCGGATGAGGGAAGTCGTGGAGAGATGTTGTGAGAGGCAAGGATCATATGCAGGTTGCAAATGGTTTTTGGGCATGTGGCAGAGTGTGAATAGGCAGCGGCACAAGTGGCAATAATAGTCGACAAAAAATAGGAAGAAAGACTCCAGGAATCATAGCTAAGTACGGAACATAATGAGAAATGATGAAGCACAGCACATCAGCCGAGCGAAAAAGAAGCAAATACTTCCAGTGCCGAGAGAAGTGATAGATAAGCAAGGAAGAGAAAGAAGGAGTCAGTTAGTTCTGGGTTTTTGGGTTGTTGTGAATCGAGCTCTGCGGAGACTCTGAATGTAATGTGTTGCAATGAAATATTAATATACAAAGTTGTATTTTGTGGTTCTAAGTTGTGTGTGGAATGAATGATTGTCAATGTATGGTGTTTATGAGATTATTTAAAAAAAATGATCTCTATCTGATTTATTCATTGTGATAGTTCCTTCATCGAATGTTATGCGTTAAGAGTTGTTTCTTGCATACTCATAATGTATTGATGTTAGACCATAAAAGGTTACTTTGATGTGATGTTGTGGTTCTATTTCTTCTATCCAAGTAAGGTCACGACACGCTTCAGGTGAGACTCCTTGTTATACTTTGAGCAAGGTGAAAATGTCGGTGTTGTCCTAGACTACAACGGGATCTTCATGGCCTCTGAGCCCGAACTTGGGTCTTGCCCAGAAGTCATCCTTTTTCCAACACAAATTGATCTAAGTCAATAGAAGATACAATTTGAGACAAATGAATAATATCTCAACCCCAATACAGATAATTGATTAAAAGGAGAAGTACTGGGTTCATAGGACAGAATATTAGTTTCTCCATTATCTTCCACGTCACAAAAATCATTATTAATTTGTACCTAATTATGATTTAACAATGCAGAATTATTAAGAAAATGAAATGAATCTCTTGAACTGGTTGGCATGTATACTTTCGTTTGTGATTTTGTTTCCTCTCCTTGCATAAATTGATCAACCACCATTGTATGTTCCTGTAAAAAATCTGAACATGAAATATTATCAAAGACAAAGTTATGTTCATTGTCGCAAGATGATTAAGTTAATAACGAAGAATAAAATTTTTGGCTAATGATGACATTTATTGATAGTTGACCTTGAACTTTTCCATGTAAACTAGGAGAAGATTTATCGATAACATCATTATTAGATTCACATTCATTCAATTTCACTTCTGAAATAGTTGTAGCATCTTGGAGAGAATGATGACTATCTTCATTTAAATTTTTGTTTTATTAAAAGAAAACATGAATGAAAAATAATTATTAGGAGTGATATTTGTATCTTTTAAAATATTGTGTTGCTCCTGATCTAACGAAATGAAAGAAGTTGAAAAAAACTATGGTGCTTCTACAACTTTTAAATCTTCAAGATGATCATGAAAACTCAAGCCAATATATGAATGAGTATCAATGTCTAATTTAGATTGGTCAGAAACTAATTGATCTTATTCATGTGAAAGAGAAATGAGATACTAAAACCATTAATTGATAAGGAGTCATTGAAATTCAGAAATCTAACACAACAATGTATGACCGTAATTGCGGAAGATTCTAATGATTCATCATTTTCTTTCCTTTAACAATTCAATTCATGAAATAATTAATCATAATAAAAAATTGTTAAAATCATCTAAAAACTAAATTACAAACTCACACCACAAATGAATGTAATTAATTGGAAAAGTTTACAACCAATACTTGACTCGACCTTGAAATGTGAGAGTGAATAATCTACAAAGAATATTAAGATTAGTAATATTACACAATAAACACTCAACAACAAATTTATAAATATGTTCCTCTGTAGATGTGATCCCTTCACCATCAAAAGTGAGCCTCGACAAGAGGGAAATTGCCTTGTAGGGAATTTTGGGCAAGTGAAAATCGAAAGCATGTACCAACACAATAATGTGGGTAGAAACCATTGTTCAACTGAGAGAATTAAAAAAAAGTGATTACAAGTAAGTCAACTTGTCCTCTAACCTACATTATAGTGCATGGTGAGATGACACAAAGAAGAAGGATTAAATCTCGGAAAAAATAGAGGTTGAGGGATTAATAATTTAACAATTTATTTAACCTCATGCCCTCCCTCTAACACCATTTGTTGATGAGGCCTTTTGGACCATATGTCAACAAGGAGATGTGGCCCGAACTAAAGTTCTTCACACAAACTAAGTCATTTGAATAGCCACTCATCATGGGTTTAGAGGCTCCATTCGTCTTTAAATCTCTTTCTCTTAAGAAGGAAAAAGAATGGAGTTATCGTGATCTAATCCTAAGGTGATATAATCCTATGAACTAAATGTTATCTACGTTATATATAAATCTAATTAGTTTAATATGATACAATACAAAATTAGCAATTAGCTGTAAATGAACAACACTAAAATAATATAAATTATGTAGTTGTACAAAAGAAATAATAAGAGACTTAGCATAACTCGAATAACGTAAAAACATACTTTGTTTCTATTTACACAATGTTATATATTAAAAATGCAAATTATCAAATGACTAATTTAAATTATAAATACAATTATAATTTAAATACAACTTTTCAAAAAAAACAAAAAATTATAATGGCATAATTACCAATTTTTTAAATAAATGCTTTTTAAAATAAATGCAGAAACGTTTGAACTTTCTTTTGCTATTTGATATCAAAAATCAATCCCTATTTAAATACAAATGATTATCCAAAGTGATCTTAGTGGACTTTCTTTTGCTATTTCGCATCAAAAATCAATACCTATTTAAATACAAATGATTATCTAAAGTGATCTTAGTCGAGGCAAGCTAAATGACGGTAACAATTTCTATAAAACAATAAATATTTTAGCACTTAAAACCCAAAATCATTCAGCAAGCCATAAACATAAATAAATATATATATATATATATATATATATATATATATATATATATATATATATATATATATATATCATTAAAGTCTTAAGTATTAATCTCATTCATAAATAGACCATATACTCAAATGACCTAAATACTCATTAAAGTTTCAGTGTTATTTTGTTAAAGTATTATTTTGTTATCATCCTTTCTCTAGATGCTACATCCTTTGGGCACGCCTAGCCCCCTTCTTACATTTGGCATTCTCATTTTATAATAATTCGAAGTTCTTATTTCCAAAATAATTACATAATCTCAAACAGAAATGAGAAAGGCCTCTTAGAAGCAGACTCAATTGTTCGGATCCGTTGCATAACAACTTCTAGAACCAAAGCTAGAACAAGAAACACATTATAATACATTGAGTTGTTCTCTCACAACGATCTTCAAATTGATATTTGGTTGGGCTCTAAGATCTTACCCTCATGAATTTTATCACAAACAATTTGATACTAATATAAAGTGAGTAGTGAGTATTTGATATAATGAATGTTAGGTAGATTATGTTAAGATCTTAATGCGCTGATTTCTGGAAATAACTGCAGTAATTATTTCTGGAAACCAATTGCAGTGATTTCTTTAATTTATGAAAACCAATTGTAGTAATTTCCTTAAATTACAGAAATCAACTGCAGATAATTAATTTCTTGTTGAGAGCTTCTGAAGTGGTCCATTACTCCCACTGTAGTTCTCTACCATGATCTGTGGAACACTTGACACATAGATAACATAAGCTTGATGGAAGCTTGGCTATAAATATTTATGTTTGGTCCCTAAGTTCACTAACTCAATCTCTTTCAGTTTTACACCATCAAGCTAGAGTGAGCAGAGCTTGGAAGTGCCTTTAGATTTCCTATATTCTTTTAATTTTTTGCTTGTGTGAAGTTAGTCCCGGAGTCCCACCATTCAGCAGAAGGGGCTTGGGCTCCGTAAGCCCAATCACTTATGGCAGTGAAAGGAATGAAATAGTTACATCATGTATTTACTACCGGACCCGAAAACTGATCAAGCACTGGCTTTAATTGTTTATTGGTTTTGCGTTGAGTTGGATCCAAAAGCTGCGTGCGTGTGAGGGTAGCATCAATCCCTGCTCAATAGCTGCACTCGAAAATCAGTTTCGACGTTCTCAGAAGCTTCCGTTCACCTGCCAAACCCCGCGCTGGACTGGAATGCACAAGTGTCTACTCCGCATGTTGAAAAGGTTTTTATATAGTGAAGCAGCCTGAAGTTTTGCATACAAAATATATTGAGAGCCATCAATGGCTGGAAGTATGATCTATTGGTCATTGAAGTTTTTATTTTTCGATTCCTTTAGTATTTATTCCGCATTTTAAGAATCGTTGTTAAGCTTATATTTGGTATCAGAGCATTTTTTATCTCTGCCTTGGTGGTTATAGACATATTTGGCTAAAATTTATTTGGAAATATGTCTAATTTCTGCTCAATTTTTATGCTTATAATATTTATTTAGTTTAATTATATGCAATTTGGAAAATATGCTTGTATTTAATTTGCATGAATTGATTATTTATGTTCTAATTAAAACATGCTATTTTGGATGAGTATATGAGACCAATCGTTAAATGTTATGCATAAATTTTATAGTTTTATTTATGCAAATTATCATTATTCTCATATCAAGTTAATTTTTATGTAAATAATGTCGAGTGACCCATATAATTTTGATTGATTAGAGAATAGCCACAACATCTTTGATTAAATAAAATTATATATTATGATTGATTAGGATCACATAAAGAATATTTAGATATTAATTGTAATTAATTATACTAAATATAATAAATTTTATCCTACAGGAATTTTTGTTATATTTATATAATTAATTAGGATAAAATATTCATAACTTACCCATAGGAGTTATGAATTAATAGTTTTATCATAAAGTTCAAAACTAAGATAGAATTTATATCAAATTATAATCATAATATACCCTTAGAATTATGAATTAAGTGAATAATTTGATAAATTCTATCATAAAGAATAACTGAATCTGCTTGAATTGAAAATTTAGTCCACAGACAATTTTTATGTCATTAGATTCAATTTTAAACATGATTTACAATGGTAAAGCATGAAATTTTATTTGGGCCTCAATTTTAACATAAGCATGTGATCTTTAATTTTATGCAGTTGTACAACCTGCAAATTTCTTTGAAATTCGTACTGATATCCCTGAACTCAAGGGAGATAACTATAAGGTCTGGAAGGAGAGAGTTATCCTTCATTTGAGGTGGATGGACATAGACTATGCTATTAGGAAATATGAACCACCGAAACTCAATAATACCAGCACTGCAGCGGACATCACGCTTTATGAATGATGGGAACGATCTAATCGCCTAAGCATGATGTTCATTAAGACTAAAATTTCAGTTGGTATTCGTGGTTCCGTTGAACAACATGAAAAGGTTTGAGACTTGTTGAAACCATTGATGATCAATTCGTCACTTCAGATAAAGCACTAGCAAGCACCCTAATCATGAAGTTCTCATCCCTAAGGCTCACCAGTGTGAAAGGTGTGTGCGAGCACATCATGCAAATGAGGGACACTGTGGCTCAATTGAAGAAACTCGAGGTTGAAATATCAGAGTCTTTCCTGGTGCACTACATCCTGAACACCCTTCCGCACCAATACAAACCCTTCAAAATCTCATACAACACACATAAGGATAAATGGTCAATTAATGAACTCATGACCATGTGTGTTCAAGAGGAAGAGACTCTGGTGATGGAAATGGGAGAAAGTGCAATGCTGGCAATGCGAGGAAAGGGAAAATCTCAAGCCAATCAAAAAGGGAAAGGTAAAATACCTTCCCAAGCCGAAATCAAGAAGGATTCCAAGTGTTTCTTTTGTAAAAAGAAGGGACACATGAAGAAGGAATGTACCAAATTTCAGAAATGGCTTGCGGACAAAGGTAATCCAATCTCGTTTTTTTGTTATGAATCTAATATGGTTAATGTCAATATTAAAACTTGGTGGATTGATTCTGCATCAACAATTCACATTTCGAATTCCTTGCAGGGTTTGCAAAACCTAAGGAAGCCAGTGGGCAGTGAGCAAAGCATCTTATCAGGAAACGAGATGGGCTCACATGTGGAAGCTATAGGAACATGCTATTTAACTTTAAGTAGTGGCTTTGTTTTAGAATTAGAAAAGACCTTTTATGTACCAAGTTTTTTTAGAAACTTGATTTCAGTTTCAAGGCTTGTACCTTTTGGATATTCCTTTAACTTTTCAGAAACATCCTTCAGTTTATTTTGTAAATCTGATTGTGTTGGGAATGGTATTTTGTCTAATGGTCTTTATTGCATTAATTTACAAAACAATGTCACTTATGATTCAATGCATATTCACACTAGCACTAAAAGATGTGTTATTAATAAAAATTCCTCTAAATTATGGCACCGAAGACTAGGTCATATCTCCATAGAAAGAATTAAAATATTGGTAAATGAAGGGGTACTTGATACTCTGTATTTAACTGATTTTGAGACTTGTGTGGATTGCATTAAGGGAAAGCAGACCAACAAGTCAAAGAAAGGTGCCAATAGGAGTTTGGACATATTAGAGATCATACATACTGATATATGTAGTCCAGATATGGACTCACATGGTCAGATATACTTCATCTCTTTTATAGATGATTACTCACGATATATGTATCTCTACATGCTCCATAAAAAGAGCGAAGCATTAGATGCCTTTAAGATATTTAAGGCTGAAGTAGAGAAACAATGCGGAAAGCAAATTAAAATCGTGAGATCAGATAGAGGTGGAGAATATTATGGTAGATACACAGAAGATGGACAAGCACTTGGGCCATTCACAAAATTTCTTCAAGAGCATGGGATTGTTGCCCAATACACCATGCCTGGTTCACCCAACCAGAATGGTGTAGCAGAAAGAAGAAACCGAACATTATTGGACATGGTGCGGAGTATGCTTAGCAGCTCCAATATTCCTAAATCCTTGTGGAATGAAGCACTTAAGACGACAGTGTATATATTAAACTGAGTTCCAACCAAGGCTGTTCCTAAAACGCCATTTGAACTATGGAAAGGTTGGAAACTGAGTTTGCGACATATGCGCGTTTGGGGATGCCCGTCTGAAGTGAGAATATATAATCCACAAGAGAAGAAGCTGGACCCAAGGACCATTAGTGGGTATTTCATTGGATATGCTGAAAGGTCTAAAGGTTATAGATTTTATTTTCCATCTCGCAGCACTAGGATTGTGGAATCAAGAAATGCAAAGTTTCTTGAAAATGACTTGATCAGTGGGAGCGATCAAACCAGGAGCATAGTTTCTGAGAAAGATCATTCAGAATCTCAACCTTCCACCTCAAGTGATAGATTGGTTATTGTTCACAGCACCCCTCAAGTACAAACTGGTGTTGAACAACCAATTGTTGAAGTTCCACAAGCTGCTGACGACATTCCAGTAGATCAGATAGTTCAAGAATTGCCAAGAATTTTTGAACAACGAGTTGAACCACATACTTCTTAGGAAGATAGTGGTACCACATTAAGAAGATCTACTAGACCAAAGAGATCAAAAATCCCTGATGATTATGTTGTGTATCTGCAAGAATCTGACTACAACATTGGAGCCAAAAATGATCTCGAGTCTTTTTCACAAGCCATGAGTTGCAAAGAATCAGAATTATGGTACGATGCCATGAAGGAAGAGATGAATTATATGAAGAGTAACGAAGTCTGAGATCTTGTTGAGTTACCTAATGGTGCAAAATCCATTGGATGTAAATGCGTCTTTAAGACTAAT
The DNA here is from genome assembly GCA_034641835.2 of Pinus albicaulis. Taxonomy (NCBI): domain Eukaryota; kingdom Viridiplantae; phylum Streptophyta; class Pinopsida; order Pinales; family Pinaceae; genus Pinus; species Pinus albicaulis. The sequence continues at coordinate 1,187,897,606 of CM076578.1, read as the reverse complement.
AAAGACTCATTGGGCAACATTGAGAGATACAAGACAAGACTTGTTGCAAAGGGATTCACTCAGAAAGAAGGAATTGATTACACAAAGACTTTCTCTCCTATATATAAGAAAGGTTCCTTGCATGTTATTATGGAATTAGTAGCCCATTTTGACTTGGAGTTGCACCAAATGGATGTGAAAATGACATTTCTCAATGGAGATCTAGAGGAGGAGGTTTACATGAAACAACCTGAAGGATTCTCCTCTAGTGATGGTGAGCAATTGGTTTGCAAGCTCAAGAAATCATTATATGGTTTAAAACAAGCATCCCGCCAATGGTATTTGAAATTTCATAATGTAATTTCTTCTTTCGGTTTTGTAGAAAACATTATGGATGAATGTATATACCTGGAAGTCAGTGGGAGTAAAATCTGTTTTCTTGTTTTATATGTGGATGACATTTTGCTAGCAACCAATGATAAGGGTTTGCTGCATGAGGTGAAACAATTCTTCTCTAAAAATTTATATATGAAGGATATGGGTGAGGCATCTTATGTCATTGGCATTAAGATCCATAGAGACAGATTTCGAGGCTTCTTGGGTCTATCTCAGGAAACCTATATTAATAAAATTTTAGAGAGATTTCGGATGAAGGATTGTTTACCAAGTGTCGCTCTGATTGTGAAGGGTGATAGGTTCAGTTTGAACCAATGCTCGAAGAACGAATTTGAAAGGGAACAAATGAAGAACATTCCATATGCTTTTGCTTTTGGAAGCCTAATGTATGCTCAAGTTTGCACAAGACCTGACATTGCATTTTTTGTGGGAATTTTGGGATAATATCAGAGTGATCTAGGTTTAGACCACTGGAGAGCTGTAAAGAAAGTAATGAGATACATTCAAGGAACCAAAAACTACATGATTATGTATAGACAGATGGACAATTTGGAAGTAATTGGCTACTCATATTCCGACTTTGTTGGATGTGTTGATTCACGCAAATCAGCATCAGGATACATTTTTATGATGGCCGGTGGAGCTGTATCATGGAGGAGTGCCAAGCAGACCTTGATTGCCACTTCCACTATGGAAGCTGAGTTCGTCTCCTGTTTTGAGGCTACTTTACATGGTGTATGGCTTAAGAGTTTCATTTCTGGGCTTAGAATTATGGATTCTATCTCTAAGCCATTGAGAATATATTGCGACAATTCAACTGTTGTTTTTACGGCTAATAACAACAAAAGTGGGAGTCAAAATAAACACATCAACATTAAGTATTTAGCTATAAGGGAACGTGTTAACGAAAATAAAGTGGTCATTGATCACATTAGCACTGAGTTGATGATCGTTGATCCTTTGACTAAGGGCATGCCACCATTTAAATTTAAGGATCATGTAATGAATATGGGACTTGGTTCCATTATGTTATAAACAATGTTATTTTTAGTGAAATTCTTAATTATTGTGATGTTTTTCTCATATTTATGTGCACCTTAATTTGATTTGAGAGAATTAATCTGTGTAGGACCAAGAATAAACATAGGGTTTATTCATTAAGAAATTATTACCACATAAATTTTAATAGAAATAAATACATAGTAATACATGGAAGATAATACTCATCATTAGAGGACTTATCGCCATGATTCATATATCTATTACTTAATACAAATTATCAATGAGTTTTAAGATGAGACATTAAGATTGGAAGTATGGACCAAGTGGGATAATGTTAAGCTCCCAACGCACTGATTTCTGAAAATAACTACAATAATTATTTCTAGAAACCAACTACAGTGATTTGCTTAATTTATGGAAACCAACTGCAGTAATTTCCTTAAATTACAGAAATCAACTGCAGTTAATTAATTTCTTGTTGAGAGCTTCTGAAGTGGTCCATTACTCCCACTGCAGTTCTCTACCATAATCTGTGGAACACTTGACACATAGCCAATAGAAGCTTGATGGAATCTTGGCTATAAATATTTCTGTTTAGTCCCAAAGTTCACTAACTCAATCCCCTTCAGTTTTACACCATCAAGCTAGAGTGAGCAGAGCTTGTAAGTGCCTTCAAATTTCCTATATTATTTTAATTTTTTACTTGTCTGAAGTTAGTCCCAAAGTCCCACCATTCAATAGAAGGGGCTTGGGCTCCGTAAGCCCAATCACTTATGGAAGCGAAAGGAATGAAATAGTTACATCATGTGTTTACTACTGGACCCGGACACTGATCAAGCACTGGCTTTAATTGTTTATTAGTTTTGCGTTGAGTTGGATCCAAAAGCTGCATGCATGTGAGGGTAGCATCAATCCATGCTCAATAGCTGCACTCGAAAAATCAGTTTCGACGTTCTCGGAAGCTTCCGTTCGCCTGCCAAACCCTGCGCTGGATTGGAATGCACAAGTGTCTGCTCCGCATGCTGAAAAGGTTTTTATATAATGAAGCAGTCTGAAGTTTTGCATACAAAATATATTGTGAGCCATCAATGGCTGGAGGTATGATCTATTGGTCATTGAAGTTTTTATGTTTCGATTCTTTTAGTATTTATTCCGCATTTTAAGAATCGTTATTCAGCTTATAGATTATTCAAAAGTTATGAAAAATGAATTAATTGAGACTATTTCTCATGGAAATGGTTATAAATGAATATTTTTTTAAAACAATTGAATTCCAAAAATTATATCTAATATAATGCAGTGCTAAAACCTTTCAATACTTTTGATTTTACCAATAAAATATTTTAAAAGTGACTACTGAATTCAAAATCCTATAATTACTTACATTAAGAGATTTTGTTAATAATTTAAAAAGAACAAATAATAAAATCAAATTCAGATGCAGAATATGCAGGAATGCAGGGCATTTGTAGAACACTTGTCTAGATGCTAAAAGAGACAACAGAAAAAAGAAAAAGATAGGAAAAGCTACAAAGGGCTGGCAATTTCCCTCTGATGAACCAGAACAGGAGATGGAAGAAGTCGAGACGGAACCTACTCCAGAAGAAAACAAACAGAAAACAACCGAAGTTGAGACACAAGAACAAGAGATGCAAGAGCCATCAAACACAGCTCCAGCATCTTTGGACCATGAGGCACCAGGAAGTGGAGGACATAAAAGATAACACAACACAGACACATCTGATTCGGATAAGGACAATGGAGCAAGCATAAATGGAAATCAACTCGCACTTATTTTTGTGGAAAAAAAATAAAATCAAATTCATATTTAGGTTTGGGTTATCCATCAAGTCTTTTGCCTGCTCAGATTAGGTCTTTTCCACGCTAGGTAATCTTTGGATAATGCCTTCATGGTGAGTGTCATTCTACTTCTTGTTAGGTAATATTTTGATCCCATGTGATGCCAAAGGATCTTGCAAAACAAACATCGACTAATATTAAATTATAATCAACTATCGACTAATATTTATCAACCATCAACGTGGCCCGCATGCATTTTTGAAACTTCCCAGAATCGTGGCAATCAATAATGTTGCTAAAAATTACTCGGTCTGCTACACCCAAAACATTCATCTATTTCTATGATCTTTATATAACTCAATGTTTTTTTTAAACATTATGCCATCAAAGAAATTATTTTGGATTCTTTTTCCATCAACTCTTTACTTTCACAACTTTCAATCCCAATGACATTCACACTTTGAGACATGGCCCTATGGTACATATGGGCTAATATACTACAATGTTAATATATACATTACTTTTTACAATTACAGTTACAATGGTTAGTTTTATACCTAAGCATTATATTTTGAGTATTGAATATAACATGAAAAGATAGCATGATATATGACTTATATACACGTAAATAAATTCGTTATATATATAATTTTAATTTTAATTTTAATGTGCCTTTTGTTTATGTTATATACATTACCAATATAAATATATTTTTATATTTATATTTATACATTTTTTATTTTTATTTATTTTTAATGTGTCTTATATTATATTATAATGTTTGTTTATTGTTTTATAATAAATTCTATACATGGGTTTATAATAAATTTCATGTTTGTTTATTTCGCATGGTCATTTGGTACCTGATGTATTTGGTTAGTTGCATTGTTAATTTACCTGCTCTTGCTCACTGTCATAACCATAACAATGGCAACTTAAATTTAATGGGTGGTTTGTATGTGGTTCTTCAATGTCGGTGTCTGTCTATGTATGGATTCTGGAATAATTTACAATTTGATTTTTATGCTTGGGTAGAAGGGTAATTTCAATTTTCTTTGAGTGATATGCTTGATACCCTGTTGTTTCTGGTTTTCCCGGCCCCTGTTGTCGATACTTGCTTCGGGACCTGTTGTACGGTACAACAACCCTCCCCATTTCAAAATTTTAGAATAAATTTTACTTTAGAAATAGGTCCCCTTTCCTTTTAAATAGAAATAAAAAAACTTTGAAGAAATCCAATTATTTTAAATAAAACAATAAAAAGCTTCATTGTTTAAAAGTCATACATCGCATATTGCATATCAAAAATGCATGTGACCTTGAATATTTCCAATCCGATTAAACTTAAGTCTTATATCGCATCGGCACAAATAATAGAAATGTTCATGTTAAAAAATTCCGATGCGATCACAATTGCATATCGGTAAAGTCTTATGGTTTCACATTTGTTTTGAAAAACTCCGATGCGATAGAACTTATCGCAGATTGCATTTCGAAGAGAATACCCTTTATTCGGTCTATTTCATAAACGTCGATGCGATGTGATTCATCGCAATCGCATTTCAGAGGAACAACATCATGTCTATTTATTCTGCAAGACTCCAATGCGATGTACCCCACCATCATCGCAATCGCAAATAGACGGAAATCATGTACAACTTAATTCCTTTGGGAATGTCCAATGCGATATACTATCATCGCAATCGCAAATCGGCGGAACATGTGAGATGATATTTGATTTCCTTTCGAAACCTCCGATGCAATGGATAGTTAGTATTTGTTTATCGCTATTTGCGCCATGCATATATTTATTAATCGCAATCGGAAAATTCAAAATAAAAGTTTTACGTTTCAATATCGCTGATCTCCGATTGTACGATCATCATTAATTATAAAATCAAACGAATTATGGTGATCAATTCCAAATGAATGCGTGAATGTGACTCTCATGAAGGGTATTTAAGTTTAAATACGAGTTAATCAATTGGGATAATTAATAAAAATCTTTTCATACAATTTTTCTTTTAACTTCGTTTCTTCTCGTTCTGAAAGGTTTTTCTCATTTGCAGAGCCATATAATGTCCAACCCTCTCATTCGCCGAGCAAGTGAAACGATACCAGAAGAGAAAATGTCTAAGAAATTTAAGAAAGCAAGAAATATTGTTGCTGCAAAGACTGCTGTCACTCCCTCAGTCCCAAAAGAAAAACCAGCCAAAATCACGTTGGTTACAAATACGACATGCCTGGGTCTTGGGAAGCTTTCATGGGAAGATGTTTATAATTTGCTTGAAGTAGAAAAACCTACTATTACAGTGGAAAAGGCGACAATACCAGATGAAGAAGACTCAGATTCTGATTTTGAAACTCCTCTCAAAGGACTTGCCAATTCTTTTCTTCACAGAATTGTAGCTCGGGCAAATATATTCCCCTATTATGATGTCATATGATGGGTGATAGAAAATATCACCATCACAAATAGAAAATTTGTTTCAGCTGCGGGAACAACATTTAGGTATTTCAGAGCAGAAGATACAAAAGTGATGTACCATCTGCCAGACCCTCAAAAAATATATAACAAATATTTCATTAAAGATTTCGCCGCAGACATGAAACTCAATTAGAACCAATAAGGGAATGGAGACGAGCTCCAGAAAAACACAAAATGAAGCATCAGGTATGTACTCCATGGAGTCTCTTGCACCCCCATATTTCTATGCTGCTGCAATGATGTGTAGGCTTTTCGGAAATAATAATTCTGAAAGGTTTTCAATTCAAATGGTACCCCTAATTCATTCTGCTCTGAATTCTGAGATTATGGATTGGTCAGTTATCATTTCTGACAAGATAGCTAATAGAATTCTGGAATATCGAAAGGCTAAAGATACTGGAAATACAACCCCTTTTCATTTATGTGCCTATATCTTAGATGCTCTGTGTTTCAATTCATAATTTCCTATTCTAGGTTGGAAATGGACCCCTCAAAACCCTGTCCCGATACATATTTACCATAAGCATTTGTGGAAGGTCCATTTTAAAAATCATGTATATAGGATTTTTCATGGCTTTATGTTACCTGTCTATCAGACCATTTTTAACCAATTTCCTCCCCGACTCTCTAAAAAAGCAAAGAATGATATATCCCTAATTGGAAATTGGTTTGGAGAAGAAAGGTTTACATATATCAGAGTATTTGGAAGCATTTTTGAACCCCATATCTTACCTCTATATGTCCCTGATAAACTGTGAGCCCAAGAAATTTCTTACGAGTTGACTGAAAGAGGGATGTCAAGATGTTTAAAGAATGCTAAGAAATTGATGTGGCCTACCTTTCCCTTTCATTGTGGAAATTATACTCTCAATGATTTCAAACATGCTGAGAAGGAAGTCATTAAAATAAGAGATCTTAAGCTTGCAATTGTCCCAGGCAGACAGTATGATCCAAATAAAGTAGCTTTCGATTTCACAACTTTGGTTCAAATTGCTAGGTTTGAGCATGAGCCCGATGAATTTGATGATCTATTTGTCTCTATTGAGAGAATTTCTCAAGTTTATGACTTGGATAAATCCAAGTTTCAATAAGAAGATATGAACAAATTCATGCAGTTCAGAAGTCAGAGACTGCTGAAAGCTCCCCTTGACCAGCTAAGGATTCCTTTGCAAGAAGCTAAAAATATAAAAACAGAACAAAAGAAAAATGAAGACACAGCTAGCAAGATAGAAAAAGAAGTGTCTACAAGCAAGCTTGATGTAAATACTGAGAAGGAAAATGCAGCTAGCAAGCTTGATATTCAAACAGAGAAGGAGAATACAGGTACCAAGACCGATATGCAGTCTGAAGAAAGAAATATAGGTGATAAACCTAATGATCAACTTGAAAAAGAAACAACCACAGAAATATTGGTAAATTCAACTGAAATTATTGTTACTTCCCAATTGTTAAGACAATATGAGAATTTTGAACAGAAAATTGGAGGACAAAATAATCCTCAAGTTGATAATCTAAAAGATCAAGATATGGATATAATTCCTGAACATCCATCAGAAGAGATTGTGTTGAAAGTTGAAGAAATCCCTCCTCTGGATATCTTTTATAGTCCTAAGCATAGGGTTGTTGTCAGGAAACAAAGGAAAAGAAGGAGGACAGATCAAGAACCACTTTCATTCCCACAAGTTGAATTCATGAATATTGTCTGGAAGAATACTGTGGTAAATCCTTCAGAGGATCTTACCAAAATTTCACAATATGAAGGTGCCTACAGTGCAGCCACTATAGATAAGGCTGCTGAAGTCAATCAAATGATCAAACAAAAAGACTCACAGATAGCGATGCTAGAAGAAAAGACAACAAATGATCAGAAAAAGATAATGCAGTTGGAGCAGTAGTTAGTAGAAGAAAAACTCAGAGCCAAACAACTGGAAGATCAACTAACTGTGGAAAAGAAGAAGCTTGATCAGCAAGCCTTAAATAAGCAACAACAGTTGTCCCAAGAGGTGTCCAAGTTACAAACCTTACTGAAAAATGAGAAAACTGCCAAAGAACAGCAAGAGAAAATATTTCAAGCAAGATTGGATAAATTTAAAGATTATCCTAAAATTGACCAATTTAGAACAAAAGCTCTAGAAACAAGTAAATTATTGTCTTAGTAGTTGGATGACCTGTGTTCAAAAATTGCACAAGCAGAGCCTTTATGTGAAATAACATTTTCCCTTATTGATGAATCAGTCAGTACCAGAATTGAATTTGAGAATGCAGATGATAAGATATCAGAGTTTATTTCATGGCAGGACTCAGAACAACGAAAGAAAGAAAATCTTCCCAGGATCGAAGAAAGGCATAAGGAAATTTTATTTGCTGAATGGGATACACAGTTGATTAAAGAAGAACGTGCTACATCCAGGGCTAGAGCCATAATGAACAATCAGACACAATTAGTAAATGATAGCTTGTATGCTACTAATTTGATTTCAGATTGTACTTTAGGTAAATTTCCAAGGATGAAAGAGACTGATGCCAAATGGAAGCAAGAAATAATCAACAGGAATAAAAGGCTCAACAAAATACAGGAAATTACAAGGGATGTCCTATGGAAATATTTAATCAAACCACAAGGTCAGCAAATGGCAATCAAATGCCTTTCTAATGCCATAAATTACATCATTCCAGAGCTATCCGATGCCACATACACTAGTCAGTTGCATTCAAGGTTGAGTCATCCAACCGAAGTCAAATATATGCTCAAAATCTGCCACCTCAGCACATTGAATACAGAAGAAATTCAGTGAATCTGTTTTATTTCGATATTGCAAGTCTTTTCTCGGATCTCCGATGATAATTTCTAGCATAAGTTATAGATAATATGTTTTATTAATTTCCTATTTAAACCCCTTTCATGCCTTTAGAAATGGGTCCTGAAATTTGTAATATTTTGGCTTGGATGATACATTTCTGTACTCCATTGACTATTTTATTTTTATAAAGGATCACATCCTGTGATTTATGGCGAATTATATTTAAGAATTGCATTTATGTACCTTGGAGGTTGTTTTAAGTTAAAGCACAGGATCTGGATATTGAATTGCATCAAGAAAATATCTCAATAAATCTGGTATTTCTATCAATTTACTGTTATTTTCCTTATGTAATGAAGTATTCTCTTTTAAATTTGCTATCATTTATATATGCTTGTTTTCTCAAATATTTCTTTGTCATATCATTTCTGAAGATATAGAAATATTTATCTATTATAGTATATGTAAATGGTATATAGAATTATGAATGTGATGTGTTATTATAACTCTGTTTAATTTCTTAAATAGAGTTATCATTATATGATACTGCATCTTTCTGTTGAATAATAATACATTTTCATGGTTATTAGTTTAATTGAAACTATCTTTAAGTCGTATTCATACTTAATACCCGGGTTAGTTTTAGAATTATTTGCAAGTTATAATTTAAGTTAGATAGATTATTTCAGTCAGTTAGTTCCATTATTCACCTACACAAACAATCCATCACAAATCCATTTATTTATAGGAAACTAGTCTTATAAATCCGGTCGGAGCCACCACACCAAATGGAAAAGGAGCTGTCCTAAGGTCCAGACCAGGTGGTTTTCCCCTAATGTTTGAAGCAACGATTTTCGAGGATTCAACAGGACCCCATGACAGTTTCCCTTCAACCAAAATAGGGCTTTGTCTATGGTCTGTAAGGAAATTTTTTAATGTTCCTAATTAGCCCAAGCTAATTGGAACATTTTATTTTGTCTTAATTTTATGTACTAATGAATAAAATGGAAAGGAGGACATGAAAAACTCCTAAACTCAAGAATAAATCAGTGCCTATGTGAAAAGAGGCATATTTGAGCTACTTGAATAGGAACTTGTAGGTGTGAAAGGGTCAAGACCACCAAAGGAGATCCTATTTGACCAAGTCAACTAGCGCTGTCTAGGTTCATTGAACCTCCTTGATGGACTGCGCTGTTCTAGAAGGGGTTTCCAAGTGTGAAAGGGGCCAAAGAGATGAAGTGGTTTAGGGTTTGCCAAGAGACCCTAATGTTATAAAAAGGAGGAGAAGGCACATGAAGAGGTTGTTGATGATATTTTGAATTAGAGGTTGCTTGAGCAACTCTACTTCTCTCGACTATTTAGCTAGAGAAGGAGGATCTCCTGTTTAGGAATCCTGTCTCCTTCCATGGAGTAGCTCTTTGGAGGCGGATGTGCTACATTTCTCCACTATCTAGAATTTTGGCCAAGCTACATATCCATTAGCAGCGCTGGTCCTGTTGAGGGTTTTGTAGCTGCTGTGAAGTTGCAGCAAGTGGTGATTCAGATCTGCAAGGATCTAGATGTTTTGAGGGATTTCTCTCAGGGAGGGTGTCTTGTGACCACCCGAAAGAGGATCTCTGTTGTATTTTTATTTCAGATCTGTATATTTCATCCATTTTAACATTCAGCTCAAGTTACAGCGTTGTTTCTCTAGTGAACTGCGTTATTACATGTACTACTTTTACTGCTAGTTGTATTTCTCTCATTGTACTTGCTTCTCGATGATTGAGGCTTGCCTTTAATATTGAAGATTCATCTTGTATCTTGCTGATATCTATTGTACAAATCTAATATACTGTAATAATAATCATCTTCATCAATTTCTGGAAGTTTCCTGCAATTTCATGTATTAAAAGTCAGATCAACATCTTCTTGTGCAATATCTTGTAAAAACCCCAAAGGGGACTTGTAGAAGAGGCTGAGTAGTTTCTAGATCTAGTATGGATATGATGTTACAGCCATATATTTGCCATATATCTGAACTCCATAATTTATCTGCTGAAGCACACTTAGAGGGATGCAGTCCATTCTTTTCTGCAATTTTATAAATGTCGAAGATGTCATTTTAGTGGATTTTTGCACTATTATTTCATGTGATTTGTTGTATTCTAATGGGAGAATATTTAATAATGCTGATCTGATTTACTATGGCTGAAGTCTAAGTCTTATGGCTGATATTCAGTGATTACTGGGCAAAACTGCGTAATTCTAGTTGCCGGGTTTCATGTTGCAGCAACTCTTCTCTTTAGCTGATTTTTAACTAGTCAACTTCATGGGAGATCTGTTTAAGGTCCTTAAACACATTTGTTTCAGCTAAAATTCAGCATGGAGGTCCCAAATAGCCTAATATATGGAATCCCAGCCATGGGCTATGTTATTTTTGCACTACCTTTCTTATACAACGTTTTCCATAAGCCTGTTGCAGAATTTCCTGAAGTGGAATTTCCCGCTTCTTCCTTGGATGGTTTTTGCTCCTCTTTGGACTCATTTATTAGATATGAAGATATAAGAATCCCAAGGGATTAAAAATACATTTGGAGTGTGTTATTTCCATCCTTTATGTGTTTCACCAACTTTCTATAGACATAGTCTAAAACGGGTCAGGTAGCCTCTGGATCTCACCCTCTCCTTAGAGGTGACACATCCAGTAAAATCCCCTTCAGTCTATCTCTGGTTTATAATTGCTGGTGAATTTTCATACTACTATGAATCCATAGAGGAATATCTTAAGATATTCCCTAATGAGCCTATTTTTCCCCATTTGGAACATTACAGTGGTATCAAAGCATGATCTCTGGCTGAGCCTGTGAGATCAAGCTATCAGAGAGGTGCTGAGAAGAAGTAGAAAGAAAAAATCAGAAAGAAGAATTATGGAGAGGATGAGTTTACTCTCATCTCTTTTCAGATCTAAGAAGAACCTCTCCAAAGAGGTTATGCAAGAAGAAGAAAGAAGAAGCAGTGAAGCTCCCAAGGAGTTTCAAGAAGGAGAAGATCTTCCAGTCAGATCTACAAAATATGTGCATGAGGAACCTCCAGAATCCTTATCTTATGGATATGTGCACTCATCCATATCATCAGAGCGTCAAAATTTTGTTAGTGACTCCTTCATGAAGAGGGAAAGAGAAGGAGTGAGTTTATCGGATGCACTGCCAAGGGTCAAATCTCCTTTGGGTGAAGGGTCCTCTTCTCAAGAGGGAAGCTGCAATGAAACCTTTATGAGGTTTCAAGAGAAAGAAGAAGACATGGGGATCCCTCCTTCAAGAGAAGACCAATCTCTAAGGTCTCATATTGAAAATGAGGCATGTTCCATCTCTGAAGAAAGGGATAGGGGTGACAGCGCAGACATAGCAAGAGGACCTCTAGTACTGCATGAAGGAGGAGAAGGAGAAACTGCTCCAAGGAGAAAAGCTCTTGCATTTTTGCAAGGAGCCCCTAAGAATCTCACAAATAGATATTATGGCACAATCCATGGGCAGCATGTGCCATACTTATTAGATGGTGAGATCTTGAAGATTGCAGAAGACAGAGGGAAGGGCAAGCTTCAAATGATGAGAAACTTTTTCCCCTCTGTATTTCATAAACATGTTGCACAAATAAGGCTGAAAGATCAATGCAAGTAAGGCAAGGACATATCAGTCCCTACATCTTCTCATGATATATGCCTTGATGTCTCTTACTTGAAGGAATTCCACCAAGGAGTTACCATGATGAGCAGAAGAGAAAAGTGTTCCCTCAACCTTATGCATCAATGTCATCTCTTCCCAAGGGGGAAACTATCACAGTGCTGGAGAATTTGGGTAAGATGCATGCTTATGAGAATAACATTTAATTTTATGGTTGCATGTATTTTCTTACTTCATATTTGCAGCCCATGACTCCCAAGAGGAGTGTTATACCATACAAGCTTCATGGCCAACTATGGGTCAAGATTGTTCTCAAACATGGCGACTCCCTTGATGGGCTAAGGAAGATTCTACACCATGATGAGTGCTATATTAAGGCACCAAATATAATTCTCACTTTCAACCATGGTGAGATGAAGGGAGCAGTAGGTAAGTGGCTTGTGAACCAATTACAACATTTAGATTTGATGCAGGAAAGGGACAGCCTGCACTGTTTCTTGTTGGGTGAGTTTAAACACTCCCCAAATTTTCTGATTTTCTTGTCACATGCCTTGTATCTCAAGAGGAGGTTGCATAAGAAGAAGGCATGGGCGTTTGGGTTGACAAGGAAGAGGTATGGACATCACATGATAAGCTCCATTTCCATACAATTACTTTTACCTACCATGTATGTGCATGTATTTTTATTGAGAATGCATTCCAAAATCATGTATGTACTTGGGCTTGGGAGAAATTGTAACCTTCTCATGGGTTGGCATAAGAAGGTTTGTTCAAATCATAATGATGCTCCAAACATGAGAGGAGGGATGACACATAGGGTGAATGTGTTCATGGTGAATGTAATCTCCCAAATTCAGTGGTATTTCAAGGGGAGGATAGAACCTTATATGATTGCTGCATTATGTATGATGTTTCCTTATTTGGAAGGTCATGTATTGAGTTGGTATCATGAAGGGAAGTCCCTCACATGGGGGGGAATTGGAGCATGGCATGTGTTTCTTGAATTCCATTCAGCCAACAATCATTATCCTCTATCATTTCCAAGCTTTGAAGAAGCTTATTTCAGCAAACAAGTGGTGGGATGGCCACTTACTTTTGAGCAGCATGGGAAGGAGAGCCTTCCAACACACACCTTGAGAAGCTATTGGTGGAAGGACTCTAAAAGAGGGCTACATCAGCATTTTCAAAGAGGCATGGACATTGTGGAGGTGGATCAGCAACATGACTCTTTGGGAGAGTTGAATCATCCCACTCTTACTTCTATGAAGAGAGGGAATAGAACCATGCACCTCTCCCTTAATTGGGGAAGAATTATTGGTGAAGGACATGATCATGTTATACATGTTTTTATTTCTGATTTCATGCATTCTTACACCATGTTTTGCAGGCCAAATATTCCAAGGAGAAATGATATAGCATGTGAGCCTCTTGGCCAACTTTGGGCTCCAAAATTTTCTAATTTGAACCACTCCCTTGAAAGGAAAAAGGGGAATTTTTGCAAAGAGAAGGTGCTGCCCCAAAGCACAAAACATGCATCACACTTTCAGCCATGATGATGTGGCATGAGCAGCAAGAATGAAGGATGGCATGTGTCTCATGAGAGGACCACTCTCCATGTATTGGATGTCTCATATTCCAGAGAGAGCATGGGGCAAACCGTGCTTGTTTCATATGATCTATTGTATCCTTATGGGATGAGCTAATTACATCTCATGAGAAAATTGGAGGAGAAAGACATGGATGGATTGGTGAGCACTTGGCTTATGGAGGAAGCTTATCTTATGTTGGTGTCACCAAGGAGGAAATTTTGCAGCACTCACCTTGCAGTTGCTTAAAGGCAAGCAACAATTTTGGAGGGGAGGACTATAATGTTCCTAATTAGCCCAAGCTAATTGGAACATTTCATTTTGTCTTAATTTAATTTACTAATGAATAAAATGGAAAGGAGGACATGAAAAACTCCTAAACTCAAGAATAAATCAGTGCCTATGTGAAAAGAGGCATATTTGAGCTACTTGAATAAAAAATTGCAGGTGTGAAAGGGTTAAGACCACCAGAGGAGATCCTATTTGACCAAGTCAACTAGCGCTGTCTAGGTTCATTGAACCTCCTTGATGGACTGCGCTGTTCTAGAAGGGGTTTCCAAGTGTGAAAGGGGCCAAAGAGATGAAGTGGTTTAGGGTTTGCCAAGAGACCCTAATGTTATAAAAAGGAGGAGAAGGCACATGAAGAGGTTGTTGATGATATTTCGAATTAGAGGTTGCTTGAGCAACTCTACTTCTCTCGGTTGTTTAGCTAGAGAAGGAGGATCTCCTGTTTAGGAATCCTCTCTCCTTGCATGGAGTAGCTCTTTGGAGGAGGATGTGCTGCATTTCTCCACTATTTGGCATTTTTGACAAGCTACATCTCCATTAGCAGCGCTGGTCCTGTTGAGGGTTTTGTAGATGCTGTGAATTTGCAGCAAGTGGTGATTCAGATCTGCAAGGATCTAGATGTTTTGAGGGATTTCTCTCAGGGAGGGTGTCTTGTGACCACCCAGAAGAGGATATATGTTGTATTTTTATTTTAGATCTATATATTTCATCCATTGTAACATTTAGCTCAAGTTACAGTGTTGTTTCTCTAGTGAATTGCGTTATTACATGTACTGCTTTTACTGCTAGTTGTATATTTCTCATTGTACTTGCTTCCTGATGATTGAGGCTTGCCTCTCATCTTGAAGATTCATCTTGTAGCTTGCTGATATCTATTGTACAGATATGATATACTGTAATAGTAATCATCTTCAAAAATTTGTAGAAGTTTCCTGCAGTTTCATGTATTAAAAGTCAGATCTACATCTTCTTATGCAATATCTTGTAAAAATCCCAAAGGGGACTTGTAGAAGAGGCTAAGTAGTTTCCATATCTGGTATGGATCTGATGTTACAGCCATAGATATGCCATATATCTGAACTCCATCAGTTATCTGCTGAAGCACACTTAGAGGGACGCAGTCCATTCTTTTCTACAATTTTATAAATGTCGGAGATGTCATTTTAGTGGATTTCTGCACTATTATTTCATGTGATTTGCTGTATGCTAATGGGAGAATATTTCATAATGCTGACATGATGTCCTATGGGTAAAGTTTGAGTCTTATGGCTGATCTTAAGTGATTACTGGGAAAAATTGCGCAATTTTGGTTGTTGGGTTTCATGTTGTAGCAGCTCTTCTCTTTAGCTAATTTTTAACTAGTCAGCTTCATGGGAGATCTATTTAAGGTCCTTAAACACATTTTTTTCAGCTAAAATTCAGAATGGAGGTCCCACATAGCCTAAGATAGGGAATTCCAGCCCTAGTCTGCGTGATTTTTTCACTACCTTGCTTATACAGCGTTTTCCCTAAGCCTGTTGCAGAATTTCATGAAGTGGAATTTCCCGCTTCTTCCTTGGATGGTTTTTGCTCCTCTTTGGACTCATTTATTAGATATGAAGAGCTAAGAAAACCAAGGGCTGAAAATCAATTTGGAGTGTGTTATTCCCATCCTTGATGTGTTTCACCAACTTTCTATAGACAGAGTCTGAAACGGGCCAGGTAGCCTCTGGATCTCACCCTCTCCTTAGAGGTGACACATCCAGTAAAAGCCCCTTCAGTCTATCTCTGGTTTAGAATTGTTGGTGCATTTCCATACTGCTATGAATCCATAAAGGAATATCTTAAGATATTCCATATTGAGCCTATTTTTCCCCATTTGGAACATTACAAATTTCAAGGCCCCTGGCATCTTAGGCCACAACTCCGTTTTTTGTCAGTAAGGAAAATTTGAGGCCCCTCGCATCTCAGGCCTATGAGACAACATGAATGGAAATGCAGGACATGCTTGGACATGTCTCTACCCCTTATTATGTTCATCACGATTGTTTCAGTTAGGATACTGCACCCTCGCAGGGTGTGCGGGTTGATGTTTATGTTTATAAGACGGTTATCTCTGCTTCATATCATGAGTCTGGCCTGTCAATTTGGGAGGGAAATAGAAGCCTCTATTCTATTAGCCAACACCTCTATCTCCATGGGTTAAGGGTCATGGACCTGCCCTATCTGTCCTCATCCTTCTCTTTATTCATCTTATATGATTCTACCACCTTCAATAGTAATAGCAAGGCTATATGTTATTTGGTATCGAATGTTTCGAAGGAAGCTATGGGCCCCATTTACTATTCCATGCAGACCGTTATTGGCTTTCTCTTGCCATATACAAGTGTTAGGTCCCTATATCACTAGTATAGCCCCTTATTATTGTTAGTGTAAACCCCTTATTGTTATTATTGTACCCTTGTAACCCCCATTTTTTTATTATTGTTCCCTTAAATTATTATTGTTAGGTCGGCTAGGATTATACTGTGGGCCTAATTAGATTACATTATGTTCCATGGAATCCTATGGCATAGAAAGGAGGTTTTGTGAATTGTATCATCCAAGAATTGTCTATTTATGTAATGTATTTTGAGGTTGCCCCCTCGAAGAGGCTCATTTCTAAGGCGTTGATATCTCTTTTCTTCTCTTTTTGGAGCTGGTTACACAACATTTGGTATCAGAGCTTTGGATTCTAGGGTTTCGCTGCTCCAAACAGGTCATCGTGGCAGTTTCGCAATAACTTTTTTTCTACGAAGTTTCAGAAGCTGAAATTTTTAGGGTGCGAAGAAAAACTCCTGCGGAAGCTTGTATAAAAATTTCAGAGTTTTGTTCGCAATAATTTCGGAGATATGATCTGTGGAAGTCAGGTATTTTTTTAGGCTCCTAAACAGGTCATTGTGGAATTTTCGCTATAAATTTTTTTCTACGAAGGTTCAGAATCTGAAATTCATATGGTACGAAGCTGAAATCCTGAGGAAGTTCATCAAAAAATTTTAGAGCTTGGTTCGCAAAATTTTTGGAGATATGATCTGGGGAAGGTAGTGCTTTTTCAGGCTCCTGAATTTCATCTCAAAGAGGTGATCGTGGGAAACGTTTAATAACTCTCTCTCTGAAGATTGGATTGGAGTGCCGTCAAAATTGGTCACAAGTACACAGCCTATAGTTTCTTCGCTATCAATTTCAGAGACAAAGGACAAAACAGTGACACGTGGCAAGTCGTACAAGTTCGCTCTACTGAACCAGTCCAGAATTAGGTCATTGTGGGAGATTGGACACAACTTTGTCTTGGAGAATCAAAATTAGGTCAGACCTGTGGCATTTGAAAGACGCTTCAGAGGGCTACTACAGGGCTAAGTTTCAGTTATTGAAGATTTTCAATTACAGAGATAATTCAATTTCAATATCGATCTCCTAAAAGATAGTAAAAGGTGTGTATTTTTTCCGAATTGCATAAGTCTTGTTTGAAGAATCAATTTGAATTGATTCCAAGGGCATCTTGTAGAATAGATATCCATATTGGATTCTAAAATGGCCCCTAAAAAGAATTCAACACCCATTAAGCCTTCAGAAGGCTCTACTATGACTCATGAAGATGAAGAATGGCAACATGACACATCAAAATTACAAGAGCAAATTTCGCTCTCGCAAAGAACAACAAAAAATGAAATGGAAGTTTTGAAGAAAGGCGTGGAAACTAAGATGGATGGTTTGAAGAAAGGCGTGGAAGCTAAGATGATTGGTTTGGAAGCTAAGATGGATGGCATGGAATTGGGCATGGAAGCTAAGATGGATGACATAAAAGA
This sequence comes from Pinus albicaulis, assembly GCA_034641835.2. Taxonomy (NCBI): domain Eukaryota; kingdom Viridiplantae; phylum Streptophyta; class Pinopsida; order Pinales; family Pinaceae; genus Pinus; species Pinus albicaulis. Next base: position 1,187,879,780 of record CM076578.1, on the reverse strand, counting down.
CAACATGGAAAACATGAAGAGTGATCTAAAAGCATACATGGAAGGCTTGATGACAAGCTTAAAACCAGAAATGATTCCTAATGGCGGAAATATAGGAGAAGAACCTCCTGATGAAAACAAAATAAATGTTAATCATGATTTCATAAACTCGAATGTTGGCGGGAAGAACCACCATATTCCAAAAATGGATATGAGGAAGTTTGATGGAAAGGATCCTGTAACATGGATACTACAGATGGAGCAATATTTTGATCTCCATAATGTGCAAAACACACAAAATGTACGCATTGCAACTTTACATTTAGAACAAAATACATTTGTATGGTATCGATGGCTTTGCTCCCGTAAAAAAATTGTCACTTGGTCAATTTTTACGAGGAAATGATAGCACATTATGAGGATACAAAGAGCAACACCTTCTTTAGCCAATTGATAAATCTCAAACAAAAGGGTTTAGTGGGGCAGCACATTGAGGACTTCCAAAAAATTGAATATAAGGGTAACTGATATTCCAGAGGAACACAGGATTGATCTCTTCATAGGCACTTTAAAGGATAACATCCAACATGAAGTTCGCGTTTTGGAACCTGATTCATTGGAGAAGGCATTCGGGTTGGCAAGAAAATTTGAATGTAAAATAATGGCGACAAGGAAGCCTACCACTCAATTCTATAAAGAAGGAAGTGTTGCTACGCCTAGATTTCCACAACCTACAAGGTTGACACCACAACAATTGGAAGAGAAAAGAGCAAAAGGGCTTTGCTATAGTTGTGATAGCAAATACACTAAAGGTCATAAGTGTGCTGAGAAGAAATTATTTTACATAGATTGTGAAGAAGAAGAAGAAAATGAACAAGAAGAGGATATACACCAGGAACCACCCCCAGAAGAGGAAGAAATGAATCCGACCATATCGTGTAATGCATTGGCAGGAATTACCACTCCTCAAACTCTCAAGATAGAAGGACATATAAAGAAGAAAAGGGTAATAGTGTTGATTGATTCAGGTAGCACCCATAATTTTATTCATTATAAGGTAGCCAAGGAATTAAATTGTTTCTTATACCCAGCACCAGAATGTCAAGTGATGGTTGCAAATGGAGGAACTATAAATTGCTCTGGAAAATGCCATAATATCAAGCTAACCATGGGGGAATATGTATCGACTAGTCCAATGCTTTCCATTCCTATGGGAGGTGCTGATGTTGTACTAGGAGTACAATGGTTACAATCTTTGGGGACGGTAGCTTTTAATTTTCAAGAACTTTTCTTGAAATTTTTTTCAGAAGGAAAGGAAGTCGAATTACGGGGTATTGCGGTGAAGCCAGGAAGGATAATAAGCTCTAATGTCATGACAAAGCTTCTAAAGAAAGAACAGCGAGGCGTAATTGCACAATTATGCTCACTAGAAGTTCCAACATCAAAATCATCTATTTCTGCAGATCTCCAACAAGTCTTGGACAAACATTCCAAGGTGTTTGAAACTCCCAAAGGACTCCCACCTATTCGTGATCATGATCATGCTATTCATTTGATTCCAGGAAGTGTTCCTCCAAACATCAGGCCTTATAGATACCCTTACTTCCAAAAGAGCGAAATTGAACGTATGATTGCAGAAATGTTAGAGGTGGGTATAATTCAACCCAGTCAAAGTTCTTTCTCTGCTCCTGTAGTATTGGTACACAAGAAGGATGGATCATGGCGAATGTGTCCGGATTATAGGGAGCTCAATAAGCTCACCATTAAAGACAAATTTCCATTCCTGTGATTGATGAATTATTGGATGAATTACATGGAGCAATTTATTTTACCAAGTTGGATCTTCGTTCAGGATATCATCAAATTAGAATGAAGAATGAAGATATTCCAAAAACAACATTTCGAAGTCATGAGGGTCATTATGAATTTTTGGTCATGCCTTTTGGCCTTACCAATGCACCTTCTACATTTCAAGGGTTGATGAATTCCATTTTCAAACCCTTCCTTAGAAAATTTGTGCTAGTATTTGTTGATGATATACTAATCTACAGCAGGTCTTGGAAGGATCATGTTGAACATGTTGACAGGGTGCTCAAACTATTGCAGGAGAAACAATTATATGCAAAAAAGTCCAAATGTTTTTTTGGAGTACAAGAGGTGGAATATCTGGGTCATATTGTATCTCACGAGGGTGTTAAAGTGGACCCTAACAAAATTAAAGCCATTAAGGAATGGAAAGTTCCCACAACCATAAAGCAGTTGCGAGGATTTCTCGGGTTAACAGGGTACTATCGCAAGTTTGTTAAGAATTATGGGAGAATAGCAGCACCTCTAACAACATTATTGAAGAAAGATGCATTTTCATGGACTCCTGAAGCAACTAAGGCCTTTGAACGTTTTAAAGAGGCAATGTGCCTAGCACCGGTCTTAGCTACACCAGACTTCACAAAAACCTTTATTGTGGAATGTGATGCCTCAGGAAATGGAATTGGTGCAGTTTTAATGCAGGAAGGAAGACCCATTGCTTTTGAAAGTCGTCCAATCAAAGGAAAGCATTTACAGAAACCTATTTATGAGAAGGAAATGTTAGCAATACTACATGCACTAAAGAAATGGCGAACTTACTTAATGGGAAGACACTTCAAGGTAAAAACTGATCATGATAGTCTTAAACACTTTTTGGAACAAAGACTATCGTCGGAAGAACAACAAAAATGGGTCACAAAGATGTTGGGTTATGACTTTGAAATAATCTACAAAAAAGGAAAGCTTAATGTTGTTGCAGATGCACTCTCAAGGAAGAATGAAGAGGTGGAAGCATTGCTTTGTGCCATTTCTATTATCCAACCAGATTGGATAACTGAAGCAAGAGATGAATGGAAGAAGGACAAAGATGTATGGACACTCATTCAAAAGTTGCAAGAAGATCCTAGTACATCTGATACATTTAGTTGGAAAAATGATTCCTTATGGTACAAAGATCGCTTATATCTTTGCAAGAATTCCCAACTAAAACAAAATATTCTTCTGGAATTGCACACTTCTCCTTTAGGAGGACACTCAGGATTTTTAAAAACTTACCACATGGTGAAGAAAGAATTTTTTTGGGATGGCCTTAAATTTGATATTCAAAATTTTGTGGCGGAATGTTTGGTTTGCCAGCAGAATAAAGTGGAAACAATTAAGACCCTGGGACTTCTACAACCTTTATCCATTCCAAGTCAACGTTGGGAGGATATTTCAATGGATTTTATCACAGGTTTACCTAAGTCCGAAGGAAAGAGTGTCATCATGGTGGTAGTTGATAGACTTACGAAGTATGCACACTTTTGTGCATTATCTCATCCATTTAAAACAAGTATGTTTGATACTACATTTATGGACAAAATTCAAAAGCTACATGGAAGCCCAAGGGTTATTGTGAGCGACAAAGATCCCATTTTTACTCGAAATTTTTGGACGGAGTTATTTTCTTGTTTGGGTACTCAATTAGTTCATAGCTCATCTTATCATCCTTAATCTGATGGTCAAACTGAGATAGTAAATAAATGTTTGGAAGGATATCTTCGTTGTTTTGTATCTGATAAACAAACACAATGGGTCAAGTGGTTACCTCTTGCTGAATGGTGGTATAACACTTCCTTCCATACTGCAGCAAAAATGACCCCATTTATGGCACTTAATGGATATCATCCACCATCCATCACATCATATTTAAGGGAAAATTCGAAGGTTCAAGCAGTGGAAGATCACATCGAGCATCAGCAAGAAGTTCTCCAACTCTTAAAGGATAACCTGAATTTGGCACAAAACCGAATGAAACAACAGGCAGATCAACATCACAGCGAGAGAAGTTTTGATGTAGGAGATTGGGTATTTTTACTGCTACAACCATACAAACAAATTTCCCTCAAGCAAGCTAAGAAGGACAATAAATTATCACCAAAGTACTATGGTCCTTACAAGGTGTTGCAAAGGATTGGTACTATGGCATACAAATTGAAGCTTCCTGCTTCTTCACGAGTGCATCCAATTTTCCATGTTTCATGCTTAAAGAAGGTTATAGGTGAAAATCTTCCAGCTCAAACAATATTTCCAGAACTTGATGAGGAAGGAAAAATCATATTGGAACCTGAAGCGGTCACGGAAACAAGAACTCGACAACTACGGAATCGATCAATTTCAGAGTATCTCATCAAGTGGAAGAACTTACCCACTGAAGATTCTACATGGGAGGATGAGAATTTTATACAGAAGCACCCAGAGCTACTCAAGCGTTGAGGACAACACTTTTTGAAGGAGAGGGGCATGTTAGGTCCCTATATTACTAGTATAGTCCCTTATTATTGTTAGTGTAACCCCCTTATTGTTATTATTGTACCCTTGTAACCCCATTTTGTTATTATTGTGCCCTTAAATTATTATTGTTAGGTCGGCTAGGATTACATTGTGGCCCACTAGGATTACATTATGGCCCCATGGACTCCTATATATAGAAAGAAGGTTTTGTGAATTGTATCATCCAAGAATTGTTCATTTATGTAATGTATTGGAGGTTGCCCCCTCGAAGTGGCTCATTTCTAAGGCGTTGATATCTCTTTTCTTCTCTTTTTGGAGCTGGTTACACAACAACAAGCCTGTTTAAAACTATCACAGGTGTTGCTTAGTATCTGTCAGAGGAATTTTAACAGAATAATCAAGGGATTGTACTTCCGAATACAAAAATGGTAAAAGGTAAACCCGTCAAATGTCAGGTAAAGGAAAAGGGAAGCAGAAGCTTCCAAAATCCACAACTAGATCTAGCAAGCGAGGCAAAAAAAAAAAAAGAGGTTATGGAAAATCTCTTTGATATTTACTCTACAGGAAACCCACCACAGGTTCACAATCTAATTCAATGCTGGGAGAGAGAATGCAACAACAAAGAAGAGGAAATAGAACAACATGAGGACACCATGGACTTCATAAAATACCTAGGGAATACAAGAGGGAGAATGTCCCTTTTTCACCAGTCCATCCATATTTACTGGACTCTTAAATGTGTGTTGGCCAAGGCCATGATGATTTTATAGGAAATGGAAGGAAACCCCCATGTGGTTTCAGTTCTGCAGGAAATTAAAAAAGATATTTAGGAGATTCAAGTATCTCAACATTATGTTACGACTCGACTTGGAAGAATTGAGTGACAACTTCAAACCATGCAACAAGTAGAAATGTCGTGCTTTACTGCTACATACCCGTCTCCTATCGACTCTTCAGATGATTGACTCATGATTTTCTTGGTTTCTAATGTATTTTGTAGCTACCATTTACTGTTTCCAGTTAAGCTTTTTTAGGCATAGTACCAGCCTAGATCCATCTAACTCTGGATCTATCATGCGCCGAGAGGGATCAAATCTCTCGAGGTGCAAACCTATTTTTTGAGTGAAAAAATTGAGGAAAGGTTTGCACCTTGAGAGATTTGATCCCTCTCAGCGCATGATAGATCCAGAGTTAGATGGATCTAGGCTGGTTCCAGTTGGAGGCATCAACGTCACATTTTTCAGATTATCAAAATTTTTGTATATTTTTGAGATGTAAGATGGAATTAGGCTGGTTTCATTCATGTGCTACCAAGGAAAATCTATCAAAGATATGATTAATTTTATCAATAATATGTAAATATATAAAATATTAATATAATCATTTTAAATATGCTAAATATTTCTGAGATTAACTTGGTCATTTTAATTTTAAATTTTCTTAGTTACCTCAGTTCGTTGAGATGATAATTATTGTTAATAACTATAATGATGAAAAATGATGAAATAATTTTTTTAAATGCAAAGTGACAATGATAGTGTTGAAAGATAGAAAATGTGAATAATAAGAACGTACTCATGTTACAAATAGTCTTCATTGTGATAAATCTCAAACTATTTTCTTCTACTATTCTTATTTCCTCCCTTGTTAGTTTTGTTATCTTTTCATATCGATTATATGAAAAAGAAAATTTAAATCGTAAAACATTTAAATCTTTAGCTCGAGCTGTTGTAGTAAACATGATACCTTGTCTCTCTTGCTCTCCAATATTAATATCTTAAATTACTATAACAAAAAAATCAATCTACATTGTCAATAACTTTTTGTGCTTACACTAAAATCAATGCATATTGTTAATCCAATCACTTTAAAATTAATGTACCGTCATATATCCAATTACATCAAATCATACATCAACATATACATTGAAATAAATGAATTTAATGCAAGCAATCAAATAAGATTAGAAAATAACTTCTACATTGAAATCAATGCACCTAATGCAATCAATCAACTAAGATTAGAAACCAACATCTACACTGAAATCAATGCATTTACTCAAAGCAATCAAATAGGATTAGAAATCGCCATCTACACTGAAATCAATGCATTTAGCGCAAACAAACAAATAGTATTAGGAATAATCTACATTGAAATCAATGCATCTAGTGCAAGCAATCAAATATAATTATAAATCGACGTCTAAATTGAAATCAACACATCCAGTGCAAGCAATCAAATAGTATTATGAATCATCACCTACACTAAAATCAATGCATCTAGTGCAAGTAATCATATATCATTAGAAATAAATATCTACACTAAAATCGATGCATCTAGTGCAAATAATCAAATAGGATTATAAATCACCATCTCCACTTAAATCAATCCATCTAGTGCAAGAAATATTCTTTCCTCTCTCCACCCTCCATCCATATCTATATCCCCATCCATCTTTTTTTTTTCTCTCTTACCCCCCTAAACACACACGCTCTCGCACTCCATATATATCATTCTCTTTGTCGATCACCCTCTCTCCCCATCTCTCTCTTCTTCCCTCTCTTCCCCTTCTCTCCCTCTCCCCCGCTAATATTTCTCTTTCCTCCTTTTGTCCTCTCTCTCTCTCTCTCCATATTCCTTATCACTCACACACACTCTCTCTCTAGGAACCAACATCTACACTAAAATACATGCATTTACTCAAAGAAATCAAATAGGATTAGAAATCGCGATCTACACCGAAATCAATGCATTTAGTGCAAACAATCAAATAGGATTAGAAATCATCTACATTGAAATTAAGTCATCTAGTGCAAGTAATCAAATATAATTATAAATCGACATCTAAATTGAAATCAAAACATTCAGTGCAAGCAATCAAATTGTATTAGAAATCACCACCTACACTGAAATCAATGCATCTAGTGCAAGTAATCAAATATCATTAGAAATAAATATCTACACTAAAATTGATGCATGTAGTGCAAATAATCAAATAGGATTAGAAATCACCATCTCCACTTATATCAATCCATCTAGTGCCAGAAATATTCCTCCCTCTCTCCACCCTCCATCCATATCTATATCCCCCTCCATCTATTCTTTTTTGTCTCTCTATCTCACCCCCCTAAACACACGCGCTCTCGTACTCCATATATATCAATCTCTTTTTCAATCACCCCATTTGTCCTCTCTCCCTCTCTCTCCATCTTCCTTATCTCTCTCTCTCTCTCTAGAAACCAACATCTACACTGAAATAAATGCATTTACTCAAATAAATCAAATAGGATTAGAAATCGCCATCTACATTGAAATCAATGCATTTAGTGCAAACAATAAAATAGGATTAGAAATCATCTACATTGAAACCAATTCATCTAGTGCAAGTAATCAAATATAATTAGAAATAAATATCTACACTAAAATTGATGCATATAGTGCAAACAATCAAATAGGATTATAAATCACCATATCCACTTATATCAATCCATCTAGTGTGAGAAATATTCTTTCCTCTCTCCACCCTCCATCCATATCTATATCCCCCTCCATCTCTTCTTTTCTGTCTCTCTATCTCACCCCCCTAAACACACACACTCTCGCAATCCATATATATCAATCTCTTTGTCAATCCCCTCCTGTCCCCATCTCTCTCTTCTTCCCTCTCTTCACCTTCCATCTATATCTCTATCTTCCCCTTCTCTCCCTCTCCCCCACTAATATCTCTCTTTCCTCATTTTTTCCTCTCTCCCTCTCTCTCCATCTTCCTTATCACTCACTCACTCTCTCCCTCTCCACCTTTCTCTCTCTATGTCTTTCTTCTTACCTCCCTCCCCCTCCCCCTCCAAGTCCATCTCTCTTTCCCTCCCTCTCTCCACTCTCTCACATCCTCTCTCTTCCTTCCTCTCTTTCCCTTTCTCTCCCATATCTCTATCCCTCTCTCTCTCTCTTCACCCACCAACTATGTTACTATATCGCTCCCTCTTTCCTTATATCTCCTTCTCCCCCCTTATATCCATCTCTCCTTATTTGTCTCTTTATCTCAACCCCAAACATACACGCTCTCTCTCTATCTCTCCCTTGTCACTCCTTCTCTCTCTCCACTTCTCACTCTTTATATTTATTATTTCCTACATCTCTCCCCCTCCAACTCCATCTCTCTTTTCGATCCCTCTCTCCTCCTCTCTCTCGTCCTTCCTCTCTCTCTCTCTTCCCTGATCTCTCTCTCTCTCTCTCTCTCTCTCTCTCTCTCTCCAATACTCTCTCTTCCCCCATCACTCTCCTCCTCTCTCTCATCCTTCCTCTCTCTCCATTTCTCTCCCACCTCTCTCTCTCTCTTTTCCCTCCAATCCTCTCTCTTCCCCCATATCTCTCTCTATCTCTCTCTAATCCTCTCTCTTCCCCCATCCCTTTCTTTCTCTCTCTCTTTCCACCCCTCTCTCTCTCCAACTACATTAATATATCGCTCCCTCTCTCCTTCTCTCTTCTTCTCTCCCCCCTTCTTTCCATACATCTTACTTTGTCTCTTTATCTCACCCCTAAACGTACATACTCTCTCTCTATCTCTCCCTTATCACTCTCTCTCTCTCTCTCTATTTCTTCTTAGTTATGTAAACTAATGAACATAAATATTCGTAAATATAAAGCAGATTATGGAGTAAATATGAAAATAGGTTTTATTTACTTACCATACCTCTGGTTTATTTATATTTTTATTTATTTACCATACCCCTTTTCTTTACTATGGTATTTGGCCCATAGGTTTGTTATATAATTAGATTTTTATTTATAATCCTATTTGATATATTGTTATTTATTTACCTTACCTCTTTATACCTCTTTTATATTTATTTATTTACCATACCTCTTTATACCTATTTTATATTTATTTATTTATTTATCATACCTTTTTATACCTCTTTTATATTTATTTATTTACCCATGGTATTTGGCCCATGGTATCAATATTAATTTGTCCCATGGTATTCGTCCCATAGGCTTCATCTAAATAAAACCTCTTTTTAAAGTTTTTTTAAATATAAAAATGTTTATGGAATAAATATAAAAAGAATTTTTATTTATTTACCATACATCTAGTTTATATATGTTTTTATTTATTTACCATAGCTCTGGAGTAAGTATAAATTCATTTTACAAATATTTAATTAGAAGAAATATTAAAAGATTTTGGATTTTGATTCTTTGTGTTCAATTAACTCTTTTCCTTTGATTTAGGAAATGGTAATTACTTTAGTAAAGAGTAAAGATGTTTAAAATTTGACTTAATTTGGAAATTCAATGTGGTAATTTTTTTTTGTTAAAGGTAAATTTATGATCCATTCAAATTCACGTATATAATTTACTATCCATTCAAATTATTGCGCCGAGAGGCGCATCTGCAACCCAATATGACCCCGATGTCAGGTGGGTCACGTCCCAGGTGGGTCACGTCCTCATACAAAATGTCGGCTTAAGTTTTAAATTAAAAAAATAAAATAAAATAAATTTCGCATTGTGCTAGAACATATATCAATTTCTAATACAATTATGTATTATTTATATAATTTGAATGGATTGTAAATTATATACGTGAATTTGAATGGATCATAAATTTACCTTTAACAAAAAAAATTACCACATTGAATTTCCAAATTAAGTAAAATTTTAAACATCTTTACTCTTTACTAAAGTCAATACTATTTCCTAAATCAAAGGAAAAGAGTTAATTCAACACAAACAATCAAAATCCAAAATATTTTAATATTTCTTTTAATTAAATATTTGTAAAATGAATTTATACTTACTCCAGAGTTATGGTAAATAAATAAAAAAATATATAAACTAGATGTATGGTAAATAAATAAAAATTCTTTTTATATTTATTCCATAAACCTTTTTATATTTAAAAAAAATTTAAAAAGAGGTTTTATTTAGATGAAGCCTATGGGACGAATACCATGGGACAAATTAATATTGATACCATGGGCCAAATACCATGGGTAAATAAATAAATATAAAAGAGGTATACAAAAGTATGATAAATAAATAAATAAATATAAAATAGATATAAATAGGTATGGTAAATAAATAAATATAAATGAGGCATAAAGAGGTAAGGTAAATAAATAACAATATATCAAATAGGATTATAAATAAAAATTTAATTATATAACAAGCCTATGGGCCAAATACCATAGTAAAGAAAAGGGGTATGGTAAATAAATAAAAATATAAATAAACTAGAGGTATGGTAAGTAAATAAAACGTCTTTTCATATTTACTCCATAATCTGCTTTATATTTACGAATATTTATGTTTATTAGTTTACATAACTAAGAAGAAATAGAGAGAGAGAGTGATAAGGGAGAGATGGAGAGAGAGTGTGTATGTTTAGGGGTGAGATAAAGAGATAAAATAAGATGTATGGAAAGAAGGGGGCAGAGAAGAAGTGAGAAGGAGAGAGGGAGGGATATAGTAATGTAGTTGGAGAGAGAGAGGGGTGGAAAGAGAGAGAGAAAGAAAGGGATGGGGGAAGAGAGAGAGAGAGATATGGCGGAAGAGAGAGGATTGGAGGGAAAAGAGAGAGAGAGAGAGAGGTGGGAGAGAAAGGGAGAGAGAGGAAGGATGAGAGAGAGGAGGAGAGTGATGGGGGAAGAGAGAGTATAGGAGAGAGAGAGAGAGAGAGAGATCAGGGAAGAGAGAGGGATTTAGGGGAGAGAGAGAGAGAGGACTTGAGAGAGAGGAGAGAGGGATCGATAAGAGAGATGGAGTTGTAGGGGGAGAGATGTAGGAAATAAGAAATATAGAGAGTGAGAAGTGGAGAGAGAGAAGGAGTGACAAGGGAGAGACAGAGAGAGAGCATGTATGTTTGGGGCTGAGATAAAGAGACAAATAAGGAGAGATGGAGATAAGGAGGGAGAAGGAGATATAAGGAGAGAGGGAGGGATATAGTAACATAGTTGGTGGGTGAAGAGAGAGAGAGAGAAGGAGAGAGAGATTGGAAAGAAAGGGAAAGAGAGGAAGGAAGAGAGAGGATGTGAGAGAGTGGAGAGAGGGAGGGAAAGAGAGATGGACTTGGAGGGGGAGGGGGAGAGAGGTAAGAAGAAAGAAATAGAGAGAGAAAGGTGGAGAGAGAGAGAGTGAGTGAGTGATAAGGAAGATGGAGAGAGAGGGAGAGGGGGAAGATAGAGATATAGATGGAAGGTGAAGAGAGGGAAGAAGAGAGAGATGGGGAGAGGAGGGGATTGACAAAGAGATTGATATATATGGATTACGAGAGTGTGTGTGTTTAGGGGGGTGAGATAGAGAGATAGGAAAGAAGAGATGGAGGGGGATATAGATATGGATGTGTTAGTCTCCTATACCAATAGGTTTCATCTTTCATGATTGTCTTGATTGAACTATGGAATATGTTCAAACCTTCTTTCTTGAGCAAAGGTGTTCCATATTCTTGAAAAACCAAAAAATCAAAAAATTTAAAAAATGTAAAGAGGGTATACCCTAAAAGAAAAATCAAAGGGTAAAAAGAATAAAATGGTCAAAAAAGACAAATAAATGAACCCCAAACAAAAAATAGACCAAGGAAAGTGTGCAAATCCAATTGCCACTACTATTTCATTTTTGCAATAAAGCAATTGTGTGCAGCTTGTCAAACCTTTGCCACAATTAATGAATAAGTCAAACTGTTTAAACTTGACTTACTCATATTTCAATTTCATGTTATAGAATAGAGAATAAATATCTGACCAAACAGTTTAATCTTGGCAGATAAGTAGATAGGTAGAGTTAATAAGAGGTGCTCAACAGTTTAATCTGAGCCCTTGGATGTAATAAGGGTAGAATTAGATAGATTTGCCTTGTAAAAAGGAAAGATTGAAAAGGGTTTGCAAGTCTAAATGCACCCTAATAAAGAAGAGAAAATGGTAGTGTCAAGTAGATAGGGTAGGTAGATGGTTGCAAAGTTTTTATCAGATGAATGATGCTGTTACATGTTTTGATCCTTTACTTCATCACAAATACTGAAGCAGGGAATACAGTGGAAAATCACAGAAAGCAAAATCAAACTCATTAACTTCCCTCATCACTTTCCCCTCAAAAGTTTTACTAATTTCCCCCAAAGTACTAAGGTATTTGGAGATCAAAGGGGCTCAAGGCATTTCCTTGACTTCTGGAGGGACCGGACCCTCGGCCTAATGATCAAAAAGACCTAGGTACTTGAGATAATTCATCATTATAATCATTCACCTTTAACCTTGTCCTAAGTAAAATCCTATTTTACTTAGGAAAATCATGCAAAATTCCATAAAAATCCCTCATCATAACTTGCTATTCTAAGTTTAAGTGTTGAAGATAAGATATTGCAATTTACTTCAAAAGTTTTCACTTTCTTAGATGTGCAAAAATATTTTGAGTTTCCTTGTCCTTTGCCATATTTACATTTAACTCTATTTTACTAAATCCCTAGTAAAATACCCTATCCTAAGTATATAACTCCCTTTTTATAAATAACCCAAAAAACCCCTCTATTATAAAGTTTAACCAAAGTGTTTATATCCCCGCACATTTAAATAAAAACCCACTATACGCCCTTTGGTTAAATTTATCTTTATATAATAATCCCGCCCCTATGGTAAGTAAAATATATTAATTGATTTATCATATAATAAAACATATATAAAAAAAAAATGAAACTTTAGACATACAATATGTATGTTTAAACCCAAAAATACATTTTAAAACCCGCGCCTAACAAAATCCCGCCACGACTCCCTTTTCATTATGAATACGGGATTAGTTAATTATCTGAATTAACTAATAACCTTACTCTCCGCCTATTATACATCTCCCGGGGTGATTAGATTAAATTTTAATTATTTTAAAGCCCGACGGGTCCACACCTTAACCCTCCGCGATCTCCCCATTATTTCAAACCGTTTGATCACTCCTCCGCAGATCAACGATCCCTGTCAATTCCGCTACCCATCCCTTGTCAGCATTTTAACCAGCGGGGGATGGGTGGTATTTGAACAGTTCACCGTCCACGTGGCAATCACTTTGTGGAATCGCTGCCCGCCCAACTAATACCACCCTCGTCCAATAAGCGGTGCGGGATCACCGCTTACCGCTTTCCACTTACCGCCCGACCCTGCACACGTCATCCCGTACTGCCATGACGTCACACCTCGGAAAACTAAAAAACCCTTTTAACTTGTAAATAAAGCCATTTCTTCGTGTTTTTATGTTATTTTCGTTATTTGAAAACTACAGCACTCCTTGCTACGGTTTTCGAATTTCCACTGAAATTGACTGTGCTACCTGATTTCGCTCCAAGATTCCACTGCACTTGTGTTCGAGTACACTCCCGCCATCGCCTGATACTTGTTAAAAGCCAATTTTCGTCCAGAAACAGGTATTTATCTCACATCGCCCCGAACTTCAATATAAAATCTGTTTTCCCTGTTTTCTACTGAATTGGTAATTAAAAATCATCACTGAGATCTTCCCCAGAGGTTTTAAAGCTGTGCAATTGCTCCCAGAAACTGCATTTGTGTTAATTTCCTTCATTTTAGAAATCGCGCCCGACCTGTGAAGAAAACCAGAAACCTTCGTTTTGAATCCACAAGAACCAAAATGGAGGCCCCGGCAGCTTTGAATATCACTCCACTGAATGCCCCCCATCGTGAATTGGAATATTTACCTTTGGTAGATAAAGATTTCCAAATTAAAGACTTGCAGTTTGATGAAAGTCCCCTATTGAGTTATTGTCGCTGCAGAGACGAATACTCAAAGGGGCAAGATCTTATAGGGTTGTGGGAATCCAATCTCCCAAGGTATCTCATCCCTTCAGTCATTTATTTCCCAGAAATCATCCATTATTGCCATTCAAACTATGATCCCACACGAAGGGCTGTAATAGCTCCTGATCAAAGTGTTTTGTTTCCCATTACTCCCCAGGCTATCAATGCCATGTTACACTTTGAACCAGACCAAGAACTAGCACCATTGTCCATGGAAGAATTGATTGAGAAGACCAGGATATTAACCCCAGAAAAGCTAAAATCCATGTGTCAGAATTTCATGTTGCCAGAGCATCAGCCAAAAGGGTCTCCTCCTTTTGGTTTTTATTATTTCAATACATTGGGAAGGCTCATTGTAAATATGATATCTTTTGTCTTGGGATTCAACACCAGTGAATATGTGGATGAGATAACCTTGGTTTTGCTATCCATTTTTACCCCTGGGCAACCTCCTGAGATTAAATATGACTTTTCCTCCTTCATAGCCAACAAGATCCATGATCAATTCATGAGACTAGATGATGAAAAAGTTTTTAAATATTCCTCAGTCATCTATCATCTCATTATCTACTATCATTCAGAAAAGTTCCCTTTCCCTGTCCAAAAACTTGATGCTAAGGGAAACCCCAGGTCAGTCATCTTTTGGTCCCCCATAATTCATTCTTCCTTTGATTCTCCCTATTCTTACACTGAATTCATTGACCAGTTTGTATATCCTGCAACAACTTTGTTAACAGGAATCTCTCCCCCAAGGCTCAGTAATGAAATAAAAAATACCTTGCAACTTTCAAGGACTTATAAAGTTGGGGATTGGTATTTGTATCAAAACCATACAGTCATCAGAATTTATGGATGTGAATTACATCCATTCAGGTTACCAAGATATGTGCCCATGAGGATTTTTGCCTTGGAATACTTCAGGAAAATGAACAATTCAGATGTGATCCATTTTTGTAGTGTAAAGAAGAAAGCTCAATTAAGGATCAAAAGTCAATTAGGTCCTTTCATCTGCAACTCTAGGGAGGCCGAGAGAGAGGCAGAAAATATATTACAAAGAAAGTTCCAAACCTCTTTTCGTTGGGTTCCTTATGACCCATTTGGTTTTATTTGTGAAAAGAAATTAAAGAATAAATCATCCCATTATATACACCACAAGATTCCTGATCTAGAATAATATGCAAATCAAGATGAATGGGTTGAAGGAACGCTTGTTGAGGAAGAAAGTGAAGCTGACAAAATAAATAAAATTATGAAAGATGTTGAGAAGAACTTTGACCTGGAATCTTATGGTCAAGTGCAGGTACCCTACATTGGCACTTCTTCAGCAGCAACTCTACAACACACATTACAGGAAAGTAGTTCATCAGTTGTAGCAGAATCAAAGGGCAAAGGAAAGGAACCTGCAATCCAGGTTATTGAAACTTTGGTCATGGCAGAGAAACCACAAACGTCCAAAGCACCTGAACAATCACAGGTTTCTCCCACTCAAGCAAAGCACACACAAGTTCCAGAGTTGCAAACTCCATCAAATGTGGAAATAGGAAAGAAAAGGCAGGTTCCAGACACCACTCCCCCAAAAGAAACCTCACAGGTACATCAGGCCAAGAAACAGAAACCAAATCCACTTCCAGATGTGGAAATCATAGATGAGGTGTTTGATGATGGAAGGGAAGACAGTCAACAAACTGGCACAGCAAGTGAAACAAACACCAGCCAGAGAGGGAAAGCTTTACAAAAGCAATTAAGTACTGAAGTATCCTCTTTCAGACCACCTAAAACAGATACAGGGGATATTAAAAGAACTTTCATCAACATCAAAGCAAAGAATGATCCATTAAAAATGAAGGTATATGATCAATATATGAAAATGGCTCCCCATAACCAAGAAAGGCTAATGTGAGCATTTGACATGTCACAAGGCAAAATGATAATGAGTCACTTTAAATCAAAGGTGCCAAAACCCATTACTGCAGCTGATTACATTAGAACAAATTTTGAGGTCCTGGCAAAGGACATTCATCCTTTGGACCAGATAGAACTGCACAGACAAACCGGGGAAATGGTGTATTCCACTCTTACCAATAAAGCCATGGCAGCTCTAACACTGCAGGATTCTTTGAATAACACAACTGCACAATTGCAAATTGAGAAGGCCTCTTCACAGGCCAAAGATAATAGAATAAAGTCTTTAGAAGACATAATCATTGGTTTGGGTCACAACCCCAAAGACATTAAAAGTATTGAGGCATTAATAAAGAAGAAAGATGATGACATAGCTGCACTGAGGAAGCAGCTAAAATTGCCAGCCTCAAGGCACCCTCAGACCCAAGAAGTTCTAAAAGGGAATTCACAGGAAGAAATAATGGAGTTGCTCCTAAATATGACTGAGCGACTAAGTGAAACGGAGAAGGAATTGGAGCAAGCTTTACAGGAAAAGGAAGTTATCAAGCAGGCATCCGCCATAGAAGCTGCTACAACCACAGATACTTCAACAGCAGGTCAGCAAACACAGCCATCCCAGGTACATACTTCTGGTTTGAGTTCTTATGAGTTAATAAAACAGATGGAAAGTCTACAACTAAGGGTCACAGAACTCCAAACAACTAAATTGCAATTAGTAAAATTGGAGGAAAAATATGATACATCTAAAAAGATAGTTGCTGATAACACCAGGGAAATAAAAAGGTTGGAAAATTTGGTTCAGGCTTTGGAAAAAGATCTTTCATTGGAAAAGCCTTTAAAGGAAATAAATGACATTCTTTGGGGTAACATCATTGAGTTAATAAAGGGCGTTTGGCCCTCTATTCAAGCTATTTTTGAACAAAATGAGTTGGTTAAAATAGCCCAAGAAGAAATAAACAGAACCAGAAATGAATTAAGAGGCAGGCCTGAGCAGGCCAATCAGCTCATTCAATTTTTGAACACCAGGACAAAACAACAGCTTGCAGTATTAGGGATTGAGGATAGGACCGGCGCAGTTTTAGAAATAAAGAGAGTTTTCATCAAGAGAACTTTCATGCAGAATTTAGAAAGGAAGTGCACAGATATTTTGGTTGATATCAATATTTTCAGAGAGAAATTCCAAGCTTTGTTGGACAGTGGGTTACCAAGTCCTATGCTCTCGGAGGATCAAATAATGGACTTAGAAACCTATATAAAGAAAATAAAGGCTCATGCTCAAAATACAGCTGCTTGTTCTCCTAGTTTACCACAATCAACATTACCAACAGGGAGAAACATCTATGATAGAGTGAGGAATTTATTTCATTTGGAACATGAAATAAAGTATCTATTTCCTAATGAGACCACCTTTTACAAACTCACAGAAGCAGATGAGACATTGAGAAAGCTCAAAAGGACTATGATACCAGATAATCAATGGTGGAATGAAATGTTGGAAATTCTATAAAAGTTATTTTCAGGATAAGAATTTTATCTTTACTATCAAGTACAGGATAAAAATGAGTACAGATGAAAGAGTATCAGTTACACAGGTTAAAAGAGTATCCGTAAAGACAAAGAGTATCAAGCAAGCAAAACAAATTACTCCAAAAGACAGCAACGAGCCCTTTTTCAGCACTTACCTCCAGCACATCCACAAAGAAAGGAAACATCACATCAACAGTTACTTATTATGCTATCTACGAGACCATTTGTCTCCTGTTTATTTGTAAATTACTCCTTAGTCACCCCAAATTATGGGTTAGGATAGTGTGAGATATTTTCAATTATTTTTGTGTATAAATAAACCCTCAAAGAGAGTATTGAGGGTGGATTCTATTACTTTGCTGTAACATTGAGATTTTCGGAATAAAAGCATTTTGGAGAAATTTATTCGTGGCTTACTGGATGACGATTTGAAGCTCGGGACTTTTTGCAGGATTCATGTGTTGGACTGCAGTTCAATAAGTCTTTCTACTCTTTGTCTTAAATTTTATATCAGTTTATAATATCATTATGTCCATTTCTGAATAATTTACATAAAGGATTAAATCAGAATTTACTTAATTGTACTCTGATTTCAGATGTGATTGTTCTTAATGTTTTCCTCTAAATTGGTTATAAGCATGAATTCTTAAATGCTCTTGCTTCGCTAATTTAAACATTGTTGATTACTATAATAAAGAATTCTCCATTGCTCTTTGTTTGTAGTCATCTCATTTCTTTCTTTTGAACATGGTGAAAGATTCTTAGCTGCCTTTCATCCCTTCAAAATCATCCCATCCACTTTAAATTTTAAGGATTGTTCTCCGTCTAGCTACCTTGCCCTGTAAAGCCATCTTGTGTGTAGAATAGAAATCCAGTAAAGCCATCCTTTGACTCCATAGCCCAATGGACTGAAAACTTTCAACCTTGCCCTTAGTTTGTGGATTCCACCATTTTTCAAAACAAACTCTTGGATCTATAACTAGCCTAAAACCTTCTAAGAACAAAGATAAATTATAAAGAGAGAGCCCTCTCTGGATGCGGATTGGCTAGATTCTGCATCTGAAGGTTGGTTTGTGGTTACCTCGGGTATACTTTCCTCTTACACAACTTCTAGGAAAATCTTAGTGATAACAGGATGGAGGGTGAAGAGAGGGAAGAATATTTCTCACACTAGATGGATTGATATAAGTGGAGATGGTGATTTATAATCCTATTTGATTATTTGCACTATATGCATCGATTTTAGTGTAGATATTTATTTCTAATGATATTTGATTACTTGCACTAGATGCATTGATTTCAGTGTAGGTGGTGATTTCTAATACAATTTGATTACTTGCACTGAATTTGTTGATTTCAATTTAGATGTCGATTTATAATTATATTTGATTACTTGCACTAGCTGAATTGGTTTCAATGTAGATGATTTCTAATCCTATTTGATTGTTTGCACTAAATGCATTGATTTCAGTGTAGATGGCGATTTCTAATCCTATTTGATTTATTTGAGTAAATGAATTGATTTCAGTGTAGATGTTGGTTTCTAGAGAGCGAGAGAGAGAGTGATAAGGAAGATGGAGAGAGAGGGAGAGAGGACAAAAGGAGGAAAGAGAGATATTAATGGGGGAGAGGGAGAGAAGGGGAAGATAGAGATATAGATGGAAGGTGAAGAGAGGGAAGAAGAGAGATATGGGGAGAGGGGGTGATTGAAAAAGAGATTGATATATATGGAGTACGAGAGCACGTGTGTTTAGGGGGGTGAGATAGAGAGACAAAAAAGAATAGATGGAGGGGGATATAGATATGGATGGAGGGTGGAGAGAGGAAGGAATATTTCTCGTACTAGATGGATTGATATAAGTGGAGATGGTGATTTCTAATCCTATTTGATTATTTGCACTAGATGCATCGATTTTAGTGTAGATATTTATTTTTAATGATATTTGATTACTTGCACTAGATGCATTGATTTCAGTGTAGGTGGTGATTTCTAATACAATTTTATTGCTTGCACTGAATGTGTTGATTTCAATTTAGATGTCGATTTATAATTATATTTGATTACTTGCACTAGATGACTTAATTTCAATGTAGATGATTTCTAATACTACTTGATTGTTTGCACTAAATGCATTGATTTCAGTGTAGATGGCGATTTCTAATCCTATTTGATTTATTTGAGTAAATGCATTGATTTTAGTGTAGATGTTGGTTCCTAGAGAGAGAGGGAGTGAGTGATAAGGAAGATGGAGAGAGAGAGAGAGAGGAAAAAAGGAGGAAAGAGAGATATTAGCGGGGGAGAGGGAGAGAAGGGGAAGAGAGGGAAGAAGAGAGAGATGGGGAGAGAGGGTGATCAACAAAGAGAATGATATATATGGAGTGCGAGAGCGTGTGTGTTTAGGGGGGTGAGATAGAGACAAAAAAAAAAGAGATGGATGGGGATATAGATATGGATGGAGGGTGGAGAGAGGGAAGAATATTTCTTGCACTAGATGGTTGATTTAAGTCGAGATGATGATATACAATCCTATTTGATTATTTGCACTAAATGCATCATTTTAGTGTAGATATTTATTTCTATTGATATATGATTACTTGGACTAGATGCATTGATTTCAGTGTAGGTGATGATTCCTAATACTATTTGATTGCTTGCACTGGATGTGTTGATTTCAATTTAGACATCGATTTATAATTATATTTGATTGCTTGCACTAGATGCATTGATTTCAGTGTATATTATTCCTAATACTAATTGATTGTTTGTGCTAAATGCATTGATTTCAGTGTAGATGACGATTTCTAATCCTATTTGATTGTTTTGAGTAAATGTATTGATTTTAGTGTAGATGTTGGTTTCGAACCTTATTTGATTGATTGCATTAGGTGCATTGATTTCAATCTAGAAGTTTTTTTCTAATCTTATTTTATTTCTTGCACTAAATGAATTGATTTCAATGTATATGTTGATTTATGATTTGATGTAATTGGATATATGACGGTACATTAATATTAAAGTGATTAGATTAACAATATGCATTGATTTTAGTGTAAGCACAAAAATTTATTAACAATGTAGATTGATTTTTGTGTTATAGTAATTTAAGCTATTAATATTGGAGAGCAAGAGAGACAAGGTATCATGTTTACTACAACAGATCGAGCTAAAGATTTAAATGGTTTACGATTTAAATTTTCTTTTTCATATAATCGATATGAAAAGATAACAAAACTAACAAGAGAGGAAATAAGAATGGTAGAAGAAAATAGTTTGAGATTGATTGCAACATGAGTACGTTCTTATTATTCACATTTTCTATCTTTCAACACTATTATTGTCACTTTGCATTTAAAAAAAATATTTCATCATTTTTCATCATTATAGTTATTAACAATAATTATCATCTCAACGAACTGAGGTAACTGAGAAAATTTAAAATTAAAATGACTAAGTTAATCTATGAAATATTTAGCATATTTAAAATGATTATATTAATATTTGATATATTTAAATATTACTGATAAAATTAATCATATCTTTGATAGATTTTCCTTGGCAGCACATGACTGAAACGAGCCTAGATCCATCTTACATCTCAAAAATATACACAAATTTTAATAATCTGAAAAATGTGACGTTGATGCCTCCGACTGGAACCAGCCTAGATCCATCTAACTCTGGATCTATCATGCGCCGAGAGGGATCAAATCTCTCGAGGTTCAAACCTCTCCTCAAGTTTTGCACTCAAAAAATAGGTTTTCATCTCGAGAGATTTGATCCCTCTCGGCGCATGATAAATCTAGAGTTAGATGGATCTAGGCTGGTATAAATAATACATAATTGTATTAGAAATTGATATATGTTCTAGCACAATGATTTTTATTTTTTATTTTTATTTTAAATTTAAAACTTATGTCGACATTTTGTATGAGGACGTGACATACCTGACATCTGAGTCAAATTGGGCTGTAGATGCGCCTCTCGGCGCAATAATGGACATAGCGGCTAGTAGACGGATGAAACTTGTTCAATAATGGATGGAATTTAACTCTCTAAGGTGGCCAAAAGACTTGGATTCCTTTGGGCAGGTTGAGGCCATCGAGTTTTTTATACGTTGCAACCTGCTTTCTTTTTTATAAATAGAAAATAGTAAGGTAGTACTAAATTTACAAAAAAAAATAATATAATAACATAATCGAGCAAACAACAACCTATAATGGAATGCATGGTTTAATATGAATTCAAGATATTAATTTATGTACAATATATACATAATGCTATATATAAAACATACAATAATATGTGTAATAATGACGTGTCAAAATTTTTTATCCATACATAATGATCCCATATATTATTTGTGATATATATATCATGTATAATATTATGTAAAATAATTTAAATAGTATAATATATATGTGTGTGTGTGTGTGTGTGTGTGTGTGTGTGTGTATTTATATATTTTTTACAGGGACATGGATTATGAAAATGTCATATGGAAACTAAGTGAAACTACTACTCATCAACTAGGTTATTCTTTTGCAAGATTCATGTAAAAGAATGCTCAAAGAGAAGGAGCTCAAACCAAATTGTTAAGATCATTTTCAATTTGGAGGTCAAAAGAAAATTTATGCGGTTAAAAGTCGAAGGTAATGGGGCATTCAAAATCAATTTGCAAAAAACCACCCAAAATCAAACAACCAAAATGACAACTCCAAGGGTCATAATAAAATATGTGTCAAGGAATTATCAAATCCCAAAGGAGAAAGAATCTTGAAAACCAGATAATGAGGATATGGGAAACCATCAACCAATCAAGTGCAATTAGAAGGGATAATCTTTCAAAATTTATAATGGGGCCCCTTCATTTCGAACAAAACATAGGGGATTTATTGGCAGGCCAACACATCACTATAACTTTGGTCTTCCTTCTAGTTACTTCCACTTTTTGGATTCTATCACCTCTTGTACTGCTATTTAGATCTTTTTCTTTTGTTTCGGGTCATTGAGGGATATATCCTGAAGTAATTAGACCTTAGGTTAATTCTAAAGTCCTACTCCTATGCCTATTTTAAATCATACTTAACTGGTTTCTTCTATGTTGAATTCTTGCTTAGTGATGATCCTAGGACCATTGAATCGACTCTAAATGGCTTGGTGTATAACTATGCATCTTTTCATCTTGTATTTCTCCATCAATTAGTGGGATGATTAGGTTTTCATTGACATGGAGAAATTCTTCTGGTATTTTGATTACTTTGTTCAAATCTTGTATCAATTCCTCAAAAATAATGAATGAAATTGGTTGATATACTAGCTCCTTATGCTGCACCCAGTCATTGTTCATGTACCAGACCTTATCCACATTCAATTGAATGTGGAATGATAGAGATAAGGTTTTATGGATGTGTTGGGAGAGCCTCCATCCGTGGAATACTTTCTTTAGATTATCCACCTAGTTTTTGAAGATATTTTTTAGGCGAATGGATTCAATATTCTCCTACGAGTTTGTGGTGAAACACTTGTGGTTTTTTCATGAAAGGAATACTTCTATTTTTAAATGCATCCTCCCCAATTACTGACACTTGTGTCATATCTATCCAAATGATTAAAGAATGGAATCTAATAGACCTACACATACCTTTGCGCGTGCAGACACACACACACACACAAGGACTTTGCAAGAAGGGATGAATTGCAATAATAATAGACTCTTGGATATACTATAAAGAGGCCTACAAGGTCTATTAGTCAGCAACAATGCCTTAAAATCTTAATCAAAATTATATTCTAATGGTTTTAACAATTAATTCATGGCATCTAATCCATTCCTAACATTTCATTTAAACCTCTAAACAATCATCCAACATCATGAAATAAATCAAGAATATTCCATTATTTACATGGACATACAAATCCCTCACATTCCAAGAATATACACTTATTCATAAAATAAATCTTACAACAAATACAAGTAGATATTCCTATCTATACTTCTTTAATAGCAATGGAGATTTAATGGAGCTTTAGTTTACCTCAATGGAGCTAAAATTTCTTGCAACAATGCATCCATAAATACCCACGAGCAGCAAAAATCAACAGGAACTTCCAAAAAAACCCATGAGAAACAACATTCTGATGATTCTATTGAGCTTTAATGACTCTTTGGTTTACCTCAATGGAAATAAATTTTCTTACAACAATGGGTCCATAAAAAACCACAAGTAGAAACAATCAACAAGCATGTCCAAAAAAACCCACGAGCAACAACATTTAGACGAGTATATCAAAATTTAAATTACATCTTCCAAATTCTCAAAACACTATTCATATTAGTGTTTTTCTTAAGGAATTTTTGCATTCCAAATTGTCAGCAACACATGGAAGCAACAAGAGCCAGAGAAAGAGCAGGAGCAGGAGTGGGTAGAGGAAAATGTGAATAATTTTTGAGTTATTAGAGTTAATCATTCCCATAGGAATAGATACATAAATACCTATGTGGTTATGGATGATGGAAAATGACAATAATTGTTGAGTTATTAGAGTTAATAATTCCCATAGTAATATATACATAAATACTTGTGTGGTTCTTGATGATGGAAAATGACAACAAAATCCAATTAATATGAAACCATGATGTGAATGTTTATTTGATGGTGGATGGAGAATCAAGTGTGGTCAAGTAGGGCCAGGGTTGAAATTTTGATTTGTCTTTACTCGTCATACCATTTTTTTTAATGTTTTGGGTCATTATGCTTCTTGTTAAGAAAAAATATGTTTAAAATGTTGCGCCTCAAGAGTGATGTTCTGATAATAAATTAATCCTTCACTAGTAAATTCTTAATTAAAAAAGTACTCTTCAATAAAATAGTTATGTTAAAAATTTTCAAAAATTTTTCCTAAGGAATAAAACATAATGACCATAATGCACAAATGAATTAATAAATCTTGAATCTTGGTTTGAAATTACATGGAACACTCAATAATTTTTTTGGAACCTAAAATCAAATGTACTTGATCTGGGCATGCCACAGAATTTGTATATATGATATATGACTAAAGAGATCTTATGAGACATATAAGATGACCAACATAGTAAAACTATCAATAAGAACTCAAAAGTATATTAATTAATATGGTTTATGTTATGATTTACATAATCTAATATATACTATTGTATCTAAAGATAAAGTATACATTTTATCCTATATATTTTAGAATTATTTTGGATCATGGGATATACACTAATATTAACAAGATTGAATGCATAATATATGAACCTTTTAAAAATTAAAATAATAAACTTATAATAAATGGACAATGTGGATCTCTTAACATCGTGTTCTAGGATTATGTTATGCTTTCCTTCTTCATTATTACATTCTCAGAGAGCAAACACTAAGTATTAAAAATGGTAAAAGCATGCTATGATCAAATCCTTCCTTCTATTTATCACCAAAATTTGTTAAAAATTGTGTGTGTAAAAAAAACCAATTTTTAGAAAAGTATTATCGAATAAAATCAGAACAAGCTCACTCTAATAGGGATCCATATCGTATCGAACCAGTTTTTTTTTTTTAAACAAAATAGTTTCATTGAAAATTGTAAAACAATTTTCACCTTGGTGAATTATTTAGAGACCATTCCCTTTAATCTAACTTGTAGACATATCAACTAAAAATTAAATATATTCAAATTATAATACTTTGACAACTACAATTGTTGAGGTTTTAACAAAAAGTATTGAACATGCCTATTTTCCTTATTGAATGTATATAATTAGTCCTAGGTAAAATACTTGTTGTTTATCCATTGCATATCTTTAAACCATCATTTAAAAAGAACAATTTATAGTATGCCACCTGAATATTTAGATTCCAAATAAGACTAAGTTCCATGCAATTTCGGAGATAATTTTTGACATTATCTAATATAAGGTTTGATACAAAATATAAATATACGACACCCTAAAGGGCACAAGAAATACCATCAACGTCGAGTTTTCAGATCCATTTAATAAGAGAAATACATTTGGCAATAAATTATTAATTGATACACATACATACTATTCCAAATGATGGTTTACTCCAAAATATAGTTACACCAAATTAATGTCACAACTTACAATTTTCTAAATTCCTCTACTCCAATAATGATGAAAGCAAAGAAATGCCTCAAGTTTCCTAGAAGCTATGCATTAAAGCCAAAGAAAGAGGGGGATTAGATATCTGTGAAAAACAATCTCCTCGGATTTAAATGCATCTTGAGAAGAATAAATGGAGAGATGCTATGCCATAGTAGCAAAATGCTCCAATCTAAATGTGCCATATCTTGTAATGAATTTTTCAAAAGGTTGGTAATATGCGGGCCACCTATGTATATGAGATGAAAATGGACAAAAAAAATATAAACATATCATTCTCCAATATGTGGTGTAGTGGGGCCTTCAATACTATACAACTTTTATTATTTTAAGATTAATTTGACATGAAAATGCAATACTTTGAGCTTAATCACACTGGATAAAAATATATCATGTTCAACTTCAAATTTGTTTTGTCATAAATTACATAACTCAATTAAATGGCATAGAGTACTATAATCGATTTATTTAATGTTAAATTACATGACATAAATTAAAAATTTAACTGAAAACTAAATGCAAAATTTTCACACAAGAAAAGGGAGACCTTTACCAAAAAAGGAAAAAAAAAATTATCCTTAGTCTAACTTGTAAATAAAAATATTTAGTGGGAAGTGTGTTGTGACCTGTCTATGGTTTGATACAAATATGGTTCTTTTCTTTGACCGTCCTTTTGTTGATGGAAGAAAAGAGAATCTTCTTCTATGTTGCTAACATATTTATGTGTAATCAAACATATGGAATCTTTATTTGAGAATATATTTTGAAACATGAAAGACATGCTAAAATCGTGAATGGTTTATGATAAATCTTTGTTCTTGAGGAGGAAACACATATCTTGACTGAAAAATTTCCAAATGTTTAGTTTATTTCTAGGAGTCCCTATCAGGGCTAGGAACTCTATCCAACTATAAATTCCATTGCAATATTGTTATTACAATATATTACACGTCAATTAGGGTGATCATTAACGACTAGGAAATTAGAGTGAGAACATGGAACATAATGGGCTGTCCAATTAGATATTTTTGGTTTTTTAAGTTAGAAATCACATTTGGAATGATATTTCCATTTTTTATGGTTTAAAATATGATTGTGAATGTATTAATAAATTCAATATTATGAATAAACCATAGTGTATTACATAATTTAAATTTGATATTCTAATATTTTTTAATGATAAAATTATAATTACATATATAAATATATAGATAAAGATAAAACACCTATTACACACATACACACACACACACACTTATATATATAACAAAAGCATATATTATGCTTACAAATGGCTATGCCACTAAGTCTCCACCAAAAATCAAGGGAGAAAGTTACTACTGGGCGGAAACGTGAAGCTGGGTTACACTTTTGTGAGAATCGGGGGCCGAACTTTATTATAAAGTTCGGCCGAACTCGTGATTCCGTTTAGATTAACGGCACACCGACGGCACGGGCAAACAGGAATTTTTGCCGGAGATTGGAAAACCGGCAACAAAAGTTCGGCCGAACTGCTGAAAAAGTTCGGCCGAACTATGATTTCGGCCGAAATTTTACTTTAAAAAAAGTTCGGCCGAACTATTGTTTATAAATATATCGCCCACGATGTAGGACTGTTTACCGGTTTGATTGTTCCCGCGTTGTTTGCGACTGTGTGCTGCTCTGTTCGCGCGTCGCACCTCCCGGCCGAGAGTGTTTGCTGCTCGATTCGTCGGATATCGGGTATGGATATTGAACAGAAATATTCTTGTTTTGCACAAAAGTTTTTAGTAGGAATGAAAAGGGAATTAGAGCAATTTGTCTTTCACTATTTTGTGTAATGCTCTTTTTTAATTTGTTCATTTTTGCATTGTATTTTACTGATTTATTTTTTGTTCTTCTGCATATAAAACACTTGAATAAACCTTAAAAAAACCAAAAATATTTGTTAATCACTTTTTTCTATTATTCTTTTACGTTTGCAAGAGTTTGTATGCAAAAAGCAGTTTACATAGAGAGAGATAAAACTGTGCATAACCAGATTCTGTCTTTTACCCTGTTCTTGGATAAAAACATGATGTTCATAATAACATTGCAGAAGACTGCTGCTATCTCCATTTAGTGATCCAGCAAGAAACCATTCAGAAGAAAATACTAGCCATAAGAGATGTATCTATGGTTCACGGAGCCAATCTTAGCCCAGACAGTCTAAGAACCATATGGATGCACCAACAAATGAAAAATACGCAGCATAATAAACTGTAAAAAAACTGTAAAGTAGCACCGCCCAGGTAAGAGTCTTTTGACAACTGTGTGTCATGTCCAGCCCGCTGTAGCACTCTATTAGGCGAGAATACCAGGCAATAAATCCGAAGTTGCGTAGCCACCATCACAAAAAAATGTTGTGAAAGCGCACACCAAGAGAAAACAACCCAAAACTCTTAGCTGTCATATCTGCTAAGAAGTTCCAGCCCACTGCAAACAAACCATCGAGTCTGCATCCCCAGGTAAAAAACAAAGATGTAATCACATCCCTCTTCACCCAAACTGTTATGGAAAAAACACATCATGAGTGTGCGTTATTTTGGCAATTACTTGTCAGGTCAACAAAAGGATCCTGTAGCCTCTTGATAAAATAAGGAAGGATGAAAATATTCAGTGATATTTCCATCCTGAATAACGTTTGCTTATTTTCATAGGATACGCCTATATTTTTCTGAGAGTAGAGTTCTAATGATTATTTAGAACAAAGTTTAAATGCCTTCCTAAAATTAATGCCTGGATGTAATATATACTAGATTTTTCTGCCTCTTAAACTCTGTACTTTACAAAATTTACAAAATCTCTTCATTAGTTGCAGATAGTTCTTTTCAATGTACGCCCAAGTAGGTCAACCATTTTTTTTTCAATTAAAAACATGCTCTTAAATGAGTCTATACCGAGGATTGGCTTAGTATCAGCAAAATATCTCTTGCCTTCAGGCTGAGAGGCAAGTAGAATTTCTTCCCCAAGTGGTTCACAATGCTCAAAATTTGTTCCTGCTAAACTGTCATTAGTATTTCATGCTAAGCACATGTTTCAACATCCACTTAGAAATCAGAGAAAAATCCCAAATTCACTAATCACTAAACACAAAGGAAGATCACTAATGCCAAGAACATGACATTGATATGTATCTTCTTCTCTCGTTGCACAGCTGAGAGTATGTATTTAGCATATTCTTCGCCTTTGCATTGGTTTCATATTTCTTTCCAAAAATAGCCTTCAACCCCTGCTTTGAAAATTCATGTACAACATTATTCTTTTCATGATATATATGTTGATAAGTAATACCTGCAAAAACAGTTTTTAAATTCTCAATTCTGCAAAGCCAATGTGAAACCTCCTTATTTCAACCTCCTTATTAATTAAAAAAAATTATTAGAAAAATTATTGCTTTTAGCCTTAGAATTTACAATCAAAATTAGAAAATGTATTTTTATCTAAACTATTTATGAAAAGTTTAATATTGTTTGATCTTCTCTACCATGTCCTTTTTACATATATCTAGAATAATATTATTTGTACAGTTTTTTGGTTTTCTGTAACATTTTACTACCATAATCAAAATCTATAGAAATAATAATCTAACAAATTATAATATCTTGAAATGGAGCAAGCCAACTCAAATATAGTATTGCAAATCCCTGGCTAAGTTAGATGAGGAGGCTATGTATTACATATGGTCTTGAATGAGCATTTGGACTCTTCAGATATATATTAGATGAGGAGGCTATGTATTACATATGGTCTTGAATGAGCTTTTGGACTCTTTAGATATATCTAAAGAGTCCAAAAGCTCATTCAAGACCATATGTAATACATAGCCTCCTCATCTAATATATAAAACTTTAATCCATGTGCTTAACCTTAACACTGACACAAATAGAATTTACAATTTTACTCACTGATTTATGATAGAAAAATATGTGGATGAATATTGCCCACATATCCAAAGTCAAAAGGGATATATTAAAAAGGGATGCGCTCTGGTCATCTATAAAAGATAAATTAAAGAAGCATGACATATTAGTAATGCAAATTAGATATCCGTACCAATTATGTTCATATAACACAACAAATAGATGATTCAATAAAATGTCACATAGAAGTCATTTATCTCATGGGCCTTCAACTTAATTTTTAAATTATATATCTAGCATTACATTAAGCTATAGGAGATAAATAAAATAAGCATTTGAATGTAAATTAAACATGTGTAATAATTATGTCCTTTAGTTTAATAAATAGATAATAATTTGCAAATGCCATATCTAAGCTATATTTCATCTAAGTAGCTTTCAATTTAAACTTATATCTAATGCTAAATTATATAAAAGAATAACAGTATCCAAACTTGAAAAAAAATATTTAGAACTTTAATCTATAAAATGTGACATATAATTTTGATAGAGAGCCACACAAAATTGCAAATTCATACCTTAACAAAATTGTTAGATCCTTTTAAAGAAAATGTGTCATATAATCAACTTTCATCGAAATATATGATATTTACTCAACCCAATTTTATGAAAAATAGTATACCATTTTTTACATTTCACATAATACAAATAGATAAATATTACTTTTAAGTATTGTTATAAAGATTTAACTACCCATAGAGAGATGGCCAAGTGATTGAGACAGGGCATCATCACAATAAAAAACCAAGTACAAATTGTAGTAATCCTAGAATCATGCTTTACATAAGGTAAAATTGGGGAACTCATGACTTGTACTATAGATAAAAAAAAATTACCCTTACCAAAAAATATATGATAAAAATTGACAAACTACATAAGTTTAAGCTTAAGGGTATATAATCCTTCTTGCCTTCCATATAGATAATGAAAATGATTGTTCCAAGTCTCATGTTGCTTCTCATGTTATTTTATAAACCTTGAGTGGAAAGAAAATAGGAGGGCAGAAATGTAAGAAATATAAAACATAATGAAACACAACGTAAGAAATAGAGAACATAATGAAACACACACATACATATATCTCTAGACAATAAACACAATTATTTTCCTATGAATCCTTATGGGAGACAAGCAACCCTAAAAATTAATGATGCTCTAGACTTCTGTTTCCCTAGGAAATCCTTATGGGAGAAAAACAACACTAAAATGTAAACATGTTCTACTCTCTCTTTTCTGGGATGGAAAATATGTGAGTACAAAGAAAGAGGTAATCTCTCTAGAGTTAGCTAAGAATTTTAGCGTGTAAGGTTGCTATAAAAACTTAACTTCATACATTTTTCTCTCTAACTTCACACTCCTAGTTTTATTTTCAACTATGGAACAAAATACAATAACACAAAATGGAACTCTTATTCCTCCTAGTGGCCAAGTATTTAACATAGCGTGATAGCCAATTAGGTGTAAGATATGACTCTGTCAACCATTAACGAGGTTTGTGATTTTAGACCTTTTAGAGTCTTATTAAAATTCCACATGTAGCTAGCTTGCCATGCATGAGTAATGGGGCTAAAATGTCATTCTCTCGTACCATGACCTGGTCAACATGATAGGTCAACTTACTAAAGGCATAAATTTTGAATGAACTTCATTTGATGTTTTTCTTTCACCATTGGATATGTCTTTAAGTGTAGAATAATGGTAAAGATTTTGGCACAAGTGATAATCGTTTGACCCCCAGAAATGTCATTTAATACCTCAAAATGACTCCAAAAGGTTTTAGACCCCAATTCTCCACCCACCATTAAAATGACCCTACAAGTTGATTCTTTCAGTTTTTTCACTCTATAAGCATCAAAATATAATATGACAAATAATATAATTATCCAATCTTATAATATTATACGATCTTATAATATTTGAAACCTAAGGTCTTTCCCATACCAAAGTATGTTATTTTAAAACATGTTTTCTTGGTGATATGGGTGATTTAGAAATGATTGGGAGAGCGAAATTCCTCATTTAATATGTACAATATGTTTGGTAGGGAGGTTAAACAAAAGGATTTTGGGAGTTTTTCATTAATATTTAGTGTTAATAAAGGTGTTGTCTAATATCATCCCCCTAGGGAAGCTAAATTGGAGATCATCATGGAAATGAAGTGTTATGTACCATGACTTTCTAGGTTCAAATCTCCTAAGTGTACTAATTTCCACATGCTAGGGGTGGAAAGGTTCAACTAGGGGTTATAATAGTAGTGATGGAAAACAACCTCACATCACATGAGTATGAGATTGGCCCAATTATTGATTTCTCTAGTAAAAAATAATGTATTCTTTAATATCACATGAACACAAGTGCTATGAAATAGGTTTATTAAGTGTAGACCCCATGGATACATACACTTGGTTTATTCTGAAGTTAAAAATAGATAACATGGGTGGAAAGGGTGTGAACTTAAAGAAGACAAGAAACCACATGGATATGTTTGTACATGTTTTTGTTTCAATGGAAGTTCTTAAAATGGCATGAAAATGGATTAGAAACACTTTCTTAATTAGACTATCTCCATCTATGCTCATATTCGTATTCATCCACATATATAAAATCCTAATTTAATTTGACCATCAGAATATTCCTCTCTCTATCTATGTGTGTGTGTGTTTGCGTGTTTATGTATTAGTCATTGGTCATTCCTTGCCTATGCATCCACTCCTTCCTAATATTGATTGACTATTGGTCCTTCTAAATCTTTGCACAAATATGTTCGTGGGTTATTGTCATTTTCTAATCAAATAGAAATGAATCAAGGTTAGGTATCAAATAAATGATATAGCTCCTTGTATGTTCCACCCAATGACAATTATATTACATTGTATACAATTTTAGGGTCTTTATGTGGTGAAGCATAACCATATATTTCATGCCCTTCCCCATATTAAGCACCATTCCATTCCATTGTATACAATTATCCCTTGAGAAGCACCACATGTTGCATCTTTGATTCTACTCAATTTTTTGGTGTGACCATCACCTTCACATCTAAGTGAGAATTTTTGGATTACCATAATTGTTTATCAATGTTGAAACAATGTTTTTTTATCATTCATAAATAAATATAGCTTTAATAATACATACATATGCATTTAATTAGCCAATCTTTGTATGTTTTATTAAATTAAATTCATTTCAACCATCCATAGTTTTGGGCCACTATTCATTTTTGAAATGAAACTAATTGTTTCCTATCTACATTAATTTATATGGAACAAAGTACATGTAATTTATCTAACATTCCTCCAATTGTCGAGGAATTTATTTGAGGTTAGAAAATGAGGCCATTATTATCGAAAGGGATTTTACAAATCTATCTTTTATAAAATGAATTATGGGGGGCATATTGAGATGTTTATCTCACTTTTTATTGATTCTTCTAATATTCCTAGAATTTTATGAAAGAAAATATGAATTTGAAATGTTTGTATAAATTTAATGAGGATCCATGAGTTGATTTGGAGAATACCATCATCACTTATGTCTAGATTGAGACAGGGCATCATCACAATAAAAAACCAAGTACAAATTGTAGTAATCCTAGAATCATGCTTTACATATAAGGTAAAATTGGGGAACTCATGGCTTGTACTATAGATAAAAAACATTTACGCTTACCAAAAAATATATGATAAAAATTGACAAACTACATAAGTTTAATCTTAAGGGTATATAATCCTTCTTGCCTTCCATATAGATAATGAAAATGATTGTTCCAAGTCTCATGTTGCTTCTCATGTTATTTTATAAACCTTGATTGGAAAGAAAAATAGGAGGGCAGAAATGTAAGAAATATAAAACATAATGAAACACGATGTAAGAAATAGAGAACATAATGAAAAAAACACATACATATATCTCTAGACAATCAATACAATTATTTTCCTATGAATCCTTATGGGAGACAAGCAACCCTAAAAAGTAATGATGCTCTAGACTCCTTTTTCCTTAGGAAATCCTTATGGGAGAAAAACAACACTAAAATGTAAACATGCTCTACTCTCTCTTTTTTGGTATGGAAAATATGTGAGTACAAAGAAAGAGGTAATCTCTCTAGAGTTAGCTAAGACTTTTAGCATGTAAGGTTGCTATAAAAACTTAACTTCATACATTTTTCTCTCTAACTTCACACTCCTAGTTGTATTTTCAACTATGGAACAAAATACAATAACACAAAATGGAACTCTTATTCCTCCTAGTGGCCAAGTATTTAACATAGTGTGATAGCCAATTAGGTGTAAGATTTGACTCTGTAAACCATTAACAAGGTTTGTGATTTTATACCTTTTAGAGTCTTGTTAAAATTCCACATGTAGCTAGCTTTCCATGCATGAGTAATGGGGCTAAAATGTCATTCTCTCGTACCATGACTTGGTCAACATGATAGGTCAACTTACTAAAGGCATAAATTTTGAATGAACTTCATTTGATGTTTTTCTTGCACCATTGGATATGTCTTTAAGTGTAGAATAATGGTCAAGATTTTGGCACAAGGGATAATCGTTTGACCCCTAGAAATGTCATTTAATACCTCAAAATGACTCCAAAAGTTTTTAGACCCCAATTCTCCACCCACCATTAAAATGACCCTACAAGTTGATTCTTTCAGTTTTTTCACTCTATAAGCATCAAAATATAATATGAAAAATAATATAATTATCCAGTCTTATAATATTATACAATCTTATAATATTTGAAACCTAAGGTCTTTCCCATACCAAAGTATGTTCTTTTAAAACATGTTTTCTTGGTGATATGGGTGATTTAGAAATGATTGGGAGAGCGAAATTCCTCATTTAATATGTACAATATGTTTGGTTCATGCCACTAAGCCAAGAATTTTAAATTCAAATGACTTTTAATATAACCAACTAAATCCTGCAAAAAAAGAATAAAACAATTTATGTTAGGGTTGTGGATTTAGGCATTGAAACAACACACCATGATATTTAAAATTTAAAAATAATGGTTTGAGTCCTAGGTAGCTTAGAATCCTATCTAGAGGTTTGTTTTCAAAATAAGGATGCACTCCCATTTGATTCTCATGATTAGGTTGTAATCATGAGGCTCTCGCTCAAGAGTGGACCTTTCCAAAATCTTGTGACGTCTTGTCACAAACAAAACCATCAAACTGAAAACACATCATGCAAGAAACATAGCTCGCTGACATATCATTTTACTCCTTCAAAGAAAAAAAATTCACATCATGTGAATATCTCCATGTACTCTTACATATTGGTGTACAAAACCATCAACCAAACACAAATCGACAAAACATTTGGCTCAACTATGCCTTGTATTAACTATGCCTTGTACATGGTTGCCTTTAACCCTTTACTTTCATAACACATTTTCATCAAAAATTTGGACCTTATTCCTCTAGTGTGTCTTTCAAAAGCACGTACACATTCATTTTGAGAGGAAATTGAAGACAGAAACCAATAGCTAATTCTTCTAACTAACCTTGACTAAAATGAGCTAAATTGTACTTTGATACCAACTTGATTTGAATATGGACAAGCTAGTTTTATTGGGCTATCTCCCTCATTAGTTAAATAAAAATGTGTTTAGGATCGTCTAAAGTTAGCCAATTGGGAAGGGGTTTGGGTCAAGCTTTAAGTGTATTTTGTGATAAATTTATGAGTTAATTAGCTTTTAAAAACTCATGTGTACAAATAAAATGCAAAATTTTTATTTAGGAAATTTTTTTCCCTCGATCTAGATTCCGATCATTGGACATGTAAGAGGAAGAAAGAGGGAATTCACTTTTCAAATTCTAGACCTTGTCTAAACCAAAATAAACTAGAGGTTTGGTGTTCAAATACATTCACTTATTTGGAAAAGTTCTAGCTACCAAAAGTCCATATGCCAATCTACCTCCCAAGAAATACATTTAGTACACCACTGGTTAGTGTTTTATCTTCCTATATTCTTTATCAACCTCTTCTAGTGATTCTTGAAAGGTGGATACTTAAATCCTTCCTAAAAATTTGAGCTCTAAAATGAGAAGACATACAAGGTCATTTTAAGTCATTCTTCTATCCAATTATAAAAACCAAGTGAATATTTCTACATATTGTTTTCTGTCCCATAAACTATACAATATATGTGGAGTTGCCTCGCCCTAAGCGAG
This sequence comes from Pinus albicaulis, assembly GCA_034641835.2. Lineage (NCBI taxonomy): Eukaryota > Viridiplantae > Streptophyta > Pinopsida > Pinales > Pinaceae > Pinus > Pinus albicaulis. Next base: position 1,187,844,007 of record CM076578.1, on the reverse strand, counting down.
ATGTTTAACAAACATGATAATAGAGAAAAAATTAGTGACGTCACCAAAAGATGTAGCCTCTTCAAGGTATCATATCCTCTCATCAAGGTCAAGAATCTATTCACCAAAAATGTCCTATGGAAATGATGGTTTAAGAAACAAAACTAGATAAAAACCTTCAGTGAGAACAAAAAAATCTAAAATCTCTTCGTCTTCAATCTGCTCGTAAAGTTAAATTACATGTCTTGATCCATCTATGGTAAAGAAATCAAATAGTTCTATCAATTCCACCTTGCAACTCTAAGAGACATTGAATTAAATTTCATCTCAAGATAGGGCTTTGAGAGGACACTCTCAAAGCCAACCTTCATTATGGCTTTGAAACACATGGTAAGTATCAAGACTTAGCAACTTTATTTGCATAATTTTTTCTAGCATGGACCTTAATGTCATAGCCTTATTTTGCCTAAATGAATGCAAATTTCCTTGCCATTTGGCTTGTGACATTCATAATTCATGCTCATGGAACATGATTGTGTTGCAATTGTGATAACATTTGCTGTATGCAGAAGCTAATAAAAATGATCGAAAATGACATTTTTGCTCTGTTTTTTTGAAGATTTAAGGAAAATTACACCAAGTAGCTTCCAACCTCATATGACCATCATGTCAAACTCATCTCAGGATATTGTCCAAGTAAGAGCCACTTAAGCAAGCAATCTAGTATACATGACTCAAATTTCAATTAGCAGCAATGACAGTTCTAAGTATGGTGCAAACATTGCTCCAGATCCTCAATGGGGCATGTTTGATGACAATAATTTGGGGAGTGAGAGAGGGAGATGGTAGGAGAAAAAAATCAAGGAATCCACGGGAAATTGAAAAATATATAACTAATAAGGTGGAAGACATTTGTAACGTAAGAGAGAAACCTGTGAGGAAATGGGTGAAGTTGGTATTACACACCCAATTGGACAACCTCAAGGAGAAAAAATTTCTCCCACTTTATTTGTTGGCATAACCTAGTAAGTGTTATTCACTAGCATGTATTTTGTAAAGGCCTTTCAACCTAGTTCCCATTCAACTCCATCCACCAGGTTGTAGAGGATTCCAAGCCTAATTTCATAGAAAGTAAGTTGGGGATGATCACATTGACTTGCTTGATGACATGTCTATGAAGATTAACTGCCTTGAACTATTTTACGACAGAAACATTCACATGCAGCGATGTTATTTGATAATTAATGCCTCTATTCTAGTGTTTACTTCTCTAAGTTCTATAAGGTATTATAAGAAGGCTGGTGAGTGTGGTGATCTTCATCTTTTAATAAATGTGAAATCTAATTAAATGCCCCTACAGTCAATCTCTGGAATGGATCTAAATAGAATTTCTTCATTTTAATATCCATAAAAAACAACAACTTTAAGGTAAACTATGTACATGTGTCATTTCTCCCACAAACTAAAGTGTATAAGTGGTAAATTTTATACCAAGTGTGCTCCCACCATGTAAAGCACAATTTGGTGAACTTATCATTTTATAATTTCTTTTTCAATTAAATTTAGTTTCACACATGATCAATTATTGCTTTGAAAGTTATGTTCTACATAATTTGTGTACACTAAATTACAAATTGATTTTTTGAAATCTATTTTGTGTAATGGTCGACCAATAGATATATATCATGGAGGATGAGTGACGAAGATCAGTAGAGATCCCATATGAAGGGATTCGGGGATGTGAATTCCACAGTATTTAAATATGTCTTAAATCTCCATATGTGTGTATATACAGGGTGATTTTTATTAACTGCGAGTTAAATTAGTTGTTAATAAGTTTCATATTTTAATTTTGAGTAGAGAAAGGAGTTTTCAACTCCATCCATGATGTAAGTTCAACCGGTGAGGTATGAGTGGTAGCAGGTTGCGGGAAGGGTGATATCTATTCTGAAGGCCAATCAGCCGCTATTTGGTTAACAAGAGGTCATTGTGGTCTGAAAGTTCTCAACCAAACGTCATTCTAGTTGTGGTTCAATGGGGTCATGTATGAGAAGATTCTGCTCTTTAAACATCAAGGTTGCCATCATTTCTAATATTTTCATTTAAATTTGTACAACTTTTTTTACACGTGTTTTCTCTAATATACGAAATTTTATATATATTGATGCAGAGGCTGAAAATGTTCGAGCCAGTGGTCAAAATAGACGCAGGGCAGCGTGCCACATTCAAGAAGAAGGCTGTCAACCCAGCACAACTTATCCGTATGAGATTACTGATATACCATGGGAAACCAACATGGCGGAATGCACCTTACAAAGGTGTGAAAGCCTTCATGCAAAATTGCAAAGAGATCTCCTGGCTTTGTCTCTACCTGCTGAGAGTAGACAAAGTCTTGAAATAGTTACACATTCATTGGGTGAAATGGTAAAGGTATACAGAAATTTGGGGCCAACAACTGATTCGTTTGTAGAACTGATGAGAAAGAGAAAAGAAACAGTGATGAGAAATACTGCACCTTCAACATTTTTCAAGCACCCAAACAAAGCTGGTTATTTGTATGATCGACATCTTGCGGCCTTTGGAAGGCTTCCATGGAACGATGAGGTTCCTGTTTATTTTGCACAAATTTTTTATGCAGAATTTTTTTTGGGTATGAAACCCGACTACAATGACCTTCCTTCAGAATATTTTGGCCCGGGGAGAGGTCGATTATATCAACGTAAGGGCGCTAAGCGAGATGTGGAGTTGCCTCGCCCTGAGCCGCCATTGGTGAGTCGACCGTTTCGAGTCGAAACCCTGCGATCAGAGATGGATGCAACTTCTCAAATAAGTCGAGAAGCAAGAGATGTTATGATCGACAATGTTCATAGCGGGTTGAGTGGAGTCGATCTTTGTTTAAATCGACAAAGAGCACGTGAAAATGCACGTGCCAATTTTGTTTATCGTACAGATGAGGATATTTACAACATGAATGTTGAAGATCTCCGAACATATGCAATAAATTGTCGCAATGGTTTGCAAGACCTATTTTTTCATGAGGAAGAGGGCACCGGAACGGTATGTGTTAGTGACCTTAGGGTTTGAAATTATTTTTACATATACATGTGTACAATTTGTAATAAATACATGTGTATGTACATGTATACATTTAGTTGTATGTGTACATTAATCTAACAAAAATGTATGATTATATGTTAAAACACCATTTGCAGTTCTCAGGCATGATGCGTGATGAAAATGTTAATATTACGTTCGGGACCTCTAGTTCAAACGATGCAGATGGGTCTGACCATCATGATATGTTGGCACATGTATGCTAGTGTTTTTTAAGTGACTCTAAAATAAATAATTGTTGCCACACATGTACATGTATGTATATATATAATTTGATAAAATGTTTTAACAGGTACCGATTCCGTCTGATGTTTTTGGGATGGTGGTACCTTCTTCTTCCTTAGGAGATATACCTTCTACTTCATTGGGAGATGAGCCACAAGTATGGACAATTTTTCACAAGTTTAAAATTTATGTTTAGAAGTTATATATATATATATATATATATTCTACCTCAAAAAGTTCCATTAAAAATTGAGATATATATATATATATATATAGAGAGAGAGAGAGAGAGAGAGAGATCTATATTTTGAGTTATTTAAAAATTTTTGAATTTAGGTTCCTATAGAAGATTTCTTTAATCCGCGGACTCTAGCAATGGAGATAGGAACATCCACAGCATTTGAACAAGTTGTCTTTAGTTCCTTTTTTTAATATTATTGAAAATAAGTTTATATATGTACACGTGCATTTTCATTTGAAAGTTTTTAATATATATATATATATATATAACTGTACATGTATATTGTACAATTTACCACTGCAGATGTTCCTATGGGAGAACCTGTTCATCAAATGGAGAGGGAACCTTACGAGGTATTGCATGATTTTTTTGTTATATTTTGTTTTTTACATGAAGTTCTAGATATATATATTCTCATTCATTTTTAAAACTTAAAATTTTGATGTTCAAGTACATGTGCATTGTGTGTGTAGGTTTCCTATTCACAGGATAGGGCGTGGACTGAGACCCAGATGCTAGATCCTCCATTTGATGGACATGATTTACAGTAGATTTGATTTCAAAATTTAGATGGTTTTAAAATTTGTTAAACTTGATACAGTTTGATACTCAAGTGAGATTTACAATTTTTGGACATATTTTATTACAATGTTATTATATAATTTATTTAATTTAATTTTTGGATGGTTTTAGTACTTTTGGCATGTGAATGTGAAGTAATGTTGTCATCTGAATTACATTTGGCATGTGATATTTAGTGTTAAATGTTTTTGTTGGATAGTTGAATTATAATTGGCATGGCATGTGAAGTTTTTAAAACTACATGAATGATAAAATGTGAACCTACATTTGCACATGTGGTAAATTGAAATGTTACTTGTAACAAGACAATCCCCATTGATTTCATTGTATATGTTGATTTCTGATTTGATATAATTGCATGTAGGATGGTACATTACTTTTAAAGTCATTGGATTAATAGTTTTCATTGATTTCAGTGTAAGCGCAAAAAATTATTGACGATGTAGAACGGTTTTTGTGTTATAATAATTAAACCTAATAATATTGGAGAGCAAGAGAGATTGGAGGTATGGTGTTTACTACAAGAGTTCGAGCTAAATATTTAAATGGTTTATGATTTATGATTTTTACTTTCTTTTTAATATAATCGATACGGAAAGATGACAAAACTAATAAGGGTGACAATAAGAATAGAAGAAGAAAATAGTTTAAGATTGATCACAATAAATGCTATTTGTAATTGATTACATTCTAATTTCTATTTGTAATTGATTACATTCTAATTATTCACATTCTATCATTCAATATTATTACATTGTCACTTTGCATTCAAAAATTTTATTTGATCATTTTCCATTATTAAAGTTATTCTACAATATTTATCATCTGAACAAATTGAGGTAACTAAGAAAATTTAAAATTAAAATGACTTGATAAATCTCAAACATATTTAGCATATTTAAAATGGTTATATTAATATTAGATGTATTTACATAGTATTGATAAAATTAATCATATGTTTCTCATATTATCGATAGTTTTTCCTTGGTTTCACACGACTGAAACCAACTTAGATCCATCTTAACTACGGATCTATCAAGCGCCGAGAGGGATCAAATCTCTTGAGGTGCAAACCTTTCTTCAATTTTTGCACTCAAAAAAGAGGTTTGCACCTCTAGATATTTGATCCCTCTCGACGCTTGATAGATCCATAGTTATGATGGATCTAGGAAAATAACTTTCTAAAAATAAGTAAGGGAAAAGCAGCATAGGGAACAATTAGGAGTAGATTTAGGGCATAGGGAACAATTAGGAGTAAATTTAGGAACATGTGATAGTTGGGTGAGATAAAATCATATATTTTAATAAAATAATGGGAATTTGTAGGAGAGAGAAATAGTGGATATGACATGTATTTTGGTGAATAATCAAATTTATGGAATTAAACAATTAATTATTTTTGTATGTGAAAACAAGATTCACACCTAATCCTCACCTAAAAGACTAAATTAAACACATTATTATTAAGGGGACGAGGAGCTTTCTAGGTTTTGAGCTCCCCATTGTTAGATGAGTGTCGTAATGGCATTCCATGTATTTTTGTGAGAACTTATGATATTGTGATATTCTAATTACGAAATAGTGATCTTGAGTATATGCTGGATAATGTAGTAGATAGGAACTTTTTGATAAGGGGAGATAAGGGATGTGACAAAATTCCTATCAGTGAAAAAAAATTTCTTCACCTTCCTATAATTCCATTGTAGCTTTGGGGGCCAAAGGTAAGAAGAGTACCTTGGAATTTCTTGGGTGAAAAACCAAGTGGGTCACCAACTTTGGTCTACTGCATTGGAATTCATTAAAGAATTGGTCATTGGCGCTGCTTCAAGATAGGAGTGAGCATCGTCACCAACCTACATTGAATATTTTACACTCCCTAGGGCGAATGATACTTTAAATTGATTGACAGTCTAAGACTTTTGAATTTTTCTGAATGCCAAATGATCTTACAAAGCTAGTATTTATAATATCCTAGTAGGTCATTCGGTGACAACTTTTACCGGAAACTTGAAACAAAGAGAATCTATCCTTAGCTAGGACATCATGTAAGATGTCCACCATAAACAGTAAAATTGTACTTAAAAGCTGAGATTCGGGCAAGTGGGGACAACCACTTGTTATCTTGTCCCTTGGAGGCTAGGCCATATGGGGACCGAATCTAACCTTACAAAATAAAGTGAAATAATTTGTACCATACGGTCGGAAAACATATACAAGAACAATTAATATACAATAACAATTAATTTCATTCTAGAATATATATATCCAATACATATAACATTTTTCATCAATGCACATGTATAGAAAAACTACTTTCAGTTGATACTAGAGCACGTGCTTGTACCCAAACAATTTGTAACATGTGCAAACCACAAATAACATAAGCAGCTCAATTTTTAGTTGAGTACTGGAAGTTATAAAACATATTTAATCCAAAGATAATAAATTGTTGGACACTTCACTCAAAAAAATTCTAATGGAATTCCATCTTCAATAATTCGTTCATGATCGGATTTTGACATTTTCCATTTCTTAATTTTCGATTTTTTCTTTGATTGAACTTCTATCAACTTTATGCGTGCTGCACACACCAAGTGACTATATTGACAACTTATGGAATCAGGTTCATAGTCTTCAAAGTAAACAAAGTCTCCACTTTGATGAGTTTATCTGAAAAAATAACCTTTCAGTATAATAGACCCTCTGTCATACTGAAATCCGTGATCATTATAGTCTTGTAATAATTTCATTTTTCGTTCAGTGCAACGCATCAAATAATACTTCACATTTTCATTGTTGTCAATAGGTGCAATTACAACAAAAACATCTCCTGCACAATAAAATAAAAATTTAACATTTAATTATGCATATTTAAATTTATTTCTAGATCTTTAAATCATTAGAAAGTAATTAAAATGTTACCTTCTCTAACAAGATCAGAAACTCGATCACCATCGGATGATATTGTAGTTTCCTCTGATTGCATTTCTTCAAACATTGCAACAGACATTTTTCCCTTTGTATTTAGCTCTGTATGTTTCCAATCGTTCAATTACATTTTGTTTTCACAAACGTCATTGGATTTTGTGTTGTCTATGCAAACATCACAAAAACAAGAATATTTTCTTTTATCCAATGCAAACACATTTTTGGACAACTTTGTTTGAATTGAATGCAATTTTCGAGTCCCTTTTATTGTTTCAACGTCATTTCCAATTGATCTATCTACGTCTTCGATTCCAATATGCCAGAAAAACCTTTATATGGAAAATTAGAAAAAGAATTTATAAATATGATATCAAAATACAATTAAAAATAATCATTGCATGATAAATGTACAATGTTTAAAATTAGATTTCCAATATAAATTAAATTGAATGTACCTTCACACTTCTCTTGATGGGTTTTTCTCATGGCTTAGAGCAGCGATGCACCATTGAACAACTTCTTCAGCATTCACAAGTCGGCGTGCAGAGTGGTTCATTTGATATCTTCGAAGTACTCGTTTTATGCATGCTCCTGCACCGTCATGTTCTCCTTTTCCATGGCCAGTCTCAAAGAAATTCCAACAATGTTTAATGCAGGTTTTCTTATGAAGACAACACAACTAAAAGAATGATCGTGCAGATTTGAATTGACCTGCGCATCCGTCTGACCATATCCAATGTTCATTGAATGTTATTCCACGATTTTTCAATGAATCATAAATTCTTCCAAAACAATGTTGTACAAAACATGTATCATGTGTATGATCGTCACTGATATAAAAGTGATATTATTTAATGATATGTCAATTTTCACTCGTGCTTTCTATATGATCGACATTTTGTTCAGCATGTCTATATAGAATATGGACGAGCATGGAGACTTGGTCAGAATGATGGTATTCACTCTGAATTTCTTTTTGTGGAACAAATGTGTAGTTTTCTGAAAAATCAATCACTGAAAAAATGGTCCCTGGTGGAAAAACTTCACAATATTTTTTGAATTACAAGTCCTGGCATCGAGCTCTATGGGAATGCTTGGTGTATTTGTAAATTTTTGCCTCAAACTTTTTCAAAAAGTCTATCAGAAAAATTTCATCTTCTCGTAATTCAATTCTTTTAACACTATTTGCACCTTGAATCAATGTACCAATATATTCATATCTCTTCCATTTCATTTTCATGTTAGACAATGATTGATCATTTATATCAATACGATATTTGTTTTGAAATTTAGTCAAATTTCCACAATCATCGCATTTTTTACCACCAACACATTTCTTTTTGTAAAATAGTTCATCGCTTTCTCTTTCACATATAATTTGAGATATGAAATCACGGATAGTGGAAGTTGGAGGTGAATCCTTCCATAATGTTCTACCGAAATCAAGGAATGTGTCATAATATAACTCAAATTCCACATGATAACGGCAACAACAAGTGTTGCGTACGGTGATAGGTTTTACATACCATGGTTTTTGTTGAACAAAAGCACTGAGTGAAACATGAATTTGATGATTCTCTTCTTTGAACTTGTTGAATAAATATATCTAAGTGGTTTACAAGAGATGTTTTTCATGTTCTTCGTATTTATTTCATGTTATTCTTCTTCGCATCACATTTCTTGCAGTTGGTGAAACACGCGAATTGTTCTTCCAATATTCATTTATTATTTTTTTAACATTTTCTCCAAGTCTATCTTTGTATGGTTGCCTACAAATAGCTCTCCAACAAGCGAGTTCATCATTTACATCTATATGTAGTTGAAATTTTCGATGTTTGTGCAGAGTTTTTCGTGAGGTTCCCAGTGCTCGTGCCATAGATGTTATCAAACGATTCTCTTGAGTACTTGGTGAAACCATTGCCATCTGTATTCCTCTACGTACATTTGAAACATATTTATCTCTAGATCTCTTAATTGACTTTATAGCACTACTCATATTTTTTATCACCTCTTCCTTCATTTTTTTATCTTTGGTTGATTTTCGAATACCCAATAGTGTCGTTGCTTCTTTTAATTTCCTTGATGATATGAGACCTTTCAACATTTGAGCCTGAACTGTCACTCGCTCATTTAAGAAATGCTTTTCAAAAATGCGGTTGACACGATATCATATAACATGGTTAGGTTTTTTATCTCCATATGTGTGAGTGTCAACATTTTCTAACATCTCATTATCGATAGTGATTTCATCTGTACATATTCAAAAAAATAGTACATATTCAATAAATCACTAAATTAATAAATATGTCAATAAATATTAGGAAAATTTTAAATATATCAATAGATCATAATATATACATTTACATACCTGCTTCAATTTCTGCTTGAGGTTGATTTTCTTCTTCAATATTTTGAGGAGTATCTCTGTGTGTTTACATTAAACAAAATATTTTTCAAACTAGTTCATCAAATAAAAATTAAACTTCACATTTTACATTAGGAAAATTTTAAATATATCAATAGATCATAATATTTACATTTACATACCTGCTTCAATTTCTGCTTGAGGTTGATTTTCTTCTTCAATATTTTGAGGAATATCTCTGTCTGTTTACATTAAACAAAAAAATTTTAAAACTAGTTCATCAAATAAAAATTAGGCTTCACATTTTACATTGGGAAAATTTTAAAAATATATCAATAGATCATAATATTTACATTTACATACCTGCTTCAATTTCTGCTTGAGGTTGATTTTCTTCTTCAATATTTTGAAGAATATCTCTGTCTGTTTACATTAAAAAAAATATTTTTCAAACTAGTTCATCAAATAAAAATTAAGCTTCACATTTTACATTAGGAAAATTTTAAATATATATCAATAGATCATAATATTTACATTTACATACCTGCTTCAATTTCTGCTTGAGGTTGATTTTCCTCTTTAATATTTGAGAGGGCTTCTAACTTTCTTTTGTGATATTGTCTAGTCTCTTCTCTACGTGCCTCAGGGTCTCTTTTTCGATCATATTTTCTTGCACAAGTTCTTCGATTTCCCATGATAATAGGGTATGAAGTTCAAAAAATTTCCTTCAAAAAATTGGACAATAACTCAATTAAAAAAAATATTACAAAATATTTAATTTAAAAAAATTCAGTGTAAATATTTTGCAAAAAATACATATTCCAATCCAAAACACTTTAAAAAATTCGAGAGAAAAATGTCTTATAAAAATGAAACGAAACTCAAAAGATTTACTTCAACTCAAAACACGTACATACCTCCAAGAAATGTCTTTTGAATGTACGTCCAATAAATTTTTTACAATTTTTGCCAAAATCACGCCGCCTCTAAGAAATGTCCTCCAAAAAAATTCTTTAAACCCAAAATTGTAAAATCAACCAAGAAATGCTCTTAAATCCAAACTTTGAAGAAAAGTTTTTGAACCCAAACCAAGATCTCTGTAAAATGAGAAGAAGTGTGCGAAATGTGCGAAAATTGTGAATCATTTCGCGGCAATTTATATTGACGCGAAATGTGTTTTAGTAGGGGGCTCCGCAAAAGTCTCCGGCCGACGGAGAGTTATAAAATAGTTTGGCCGAACTTTTGATCAAAAGTTCGGCCGAACTATTAAGATGTTAGATTTAACGAGTCTTAAGCAGAAAACATAGTTCGGCCGAACTTTACTAAAAGTTCAGCCGAACTAACGCGTCATCAATTACGCAAAAACTAGGCTCTGAATACGGTTTTGCAACTTTGGACTGATTAAACTCCATGAAAGGTTGTTAATTAACTGTCGGAACCAAGCAAGCATTTTCAGAATTGAATCTACTTTCAGGAAATATAACTTTTATGGAATTTCATAAACGTTTAATAATTTTAATTATTTTTCTGGTAAAATGGGTGCAAACAATTTCTGAGGGTCATTGTGATTCAGTGAAATCAAAATTTTGTATCTCCCAAAATACATTGTAAAAAAAATTGAAAAAATTACGGGGCATTACATTGTCCGTCGTCTCTAATGGGTAGCTTTTAGATTTTTAGTTTATAACTTATATGTTAAGAAATTTCTTGCGACGCGAAACATATCCAAAATATGCAGTTTTTCATATTGGACCAGTTCAAAAAATTCTAGTAATTATGATATGCATCCATTGGCTTTGTAAATATGATGAAAACAAAGTAGACTCTGTCTAGATTGTTGTAACACATTTTGTTTTTTCAAAAACACAAATTTTCAATGAATACAACATTGCGACATAACATGACTTCTTATGAATCCTTTGATTGTTAAGAAACACACACTCAAAGAAACGTTAAGTTGACATATCAAATCTGCATAAAAAAATTTCAAAAAATAAGTAATAGAAAGCTAACAAAATTTCTCACAACTTTTATTTTTATTGCAAAATGAAATTCTACACAGAAAAATTGTTATAGTTTGCAGAAAGTTGAAGAACCGAAAAAAATGAAAATTTTTTCTCAAAAAAGGGAAAAAAGTGTACTTTCTTTCTTTACTAACGCCAAGTCTTCTTCCAAAAAATAAATGAATGAAATAAAAGCTTTGGTTAGAAAAAATAAGGAAAAATGATTTGTGGATTGAGGGCCACTTACTTTCCTCCTAGTTAAGCTAGGTGTGGTGTGAATTGGAATGATAAAAATGAGTAAAAATTATATGTGGATTAGGGCCATTTACTCAATTCCTCTTAGTTTTAAGCTATGTTTGTGTGCAAAATTTCAAAGTAAAATATAAGTGCAACTACCCTACTTGCAATGGATAGTAAAGAAAATTGGTTGGTAGATGGTGTGTGCAAGGTGAATCGTGCACATACAAAGTGTTTGAATTGAAAGTATGCCACTAGATATATGGTTCATGATCCTTTAACACAATTCCCCTAATTATGCTATGTGACGTTTTTTCATTGCAAGAAAGTAAAATATGTGTGGATAATGGGCCACTTACTGTTGAACCTCAGAATTTTCCTTTCTTTAACATCCTTTCTCATCACTTTTCCTTACCTTTTCATAATTCCACACACTCCAATCAATGATAAATATCATGTTTTATCTCAGGGAATGCATTTGAATGATTTCTATGTTATATTCTGATGTTCTTGTTATTTGAATGGATTTTTGTAACTCAGCTACAGAACGTAGCCTATTCAGCAGCTAATTCAATTGTTTCCGCAACTACTTTTATGGTTTGATAGGTTCCAAGGAGAAAATAAAGGAATGAGCCACATGGGCATCTCTAGAATGATCCACATATGGATTTCATCCTATCCACTTGGTCGAAATCGACAGGAAAAGGGTGCATGTGATCGTGGTCAAAGTCTGGTAAAAGGACGTAAGCCGAGAGCGAAGAACTATTGATTTTCTCTGACGTAGCAAATCAAGAGTTAACTAGTTAGAATTTAATTCTACGTTTCGGTTGTAATAACCATCTGTAGGCGTAATTATCTCCTCACAGTTCCATTTTATTTTGTTTAAATACTGGTTATGCAAAGACAGAAGACAGTCTTAATTTCTGAAAACGTTGTGTATGCTTTAAAATCTATTTTTTCGTAATACAAGAATCATGTTCATGGTTCTAGTTTCTGCTTAATGCGCATATAGTCAGCTAGGATCTCGACCTATTCTGTCGCAGAGGGCCCCTGCACAGGAGAAGGTTTTTCATTAGTTATTTTAGTTTAATTATTTGCTCTATTTTGTCAATTCACAAGTAGATTAATATTGTGTTGTAGATTTTAGATCAATATCATAGATTCAAATTATGAATGTTTTCTTAGCATCAATGTTAGAATGACTGTGTAATATTTGATTTCCAAAAACATCTCAAGAAGGTAGATTCGTCTATTTTTTCAAATTAGATTATGTTTGAGGTAATAGAGCTCACAGTTGTTTAGTTTCCTTTCATGTTCTTACACTGCTTTGCTAGATCAGATCCTCAGTTAATTGTATAATTGGATACTCTTAAAGATCAAGCCAAGAAGATGACTTTTCATACTTCCAAATTGGGTGCTCGAGTGTTTAACCTATGTAATAATTGAGTTTTCCTTTACATGATTTTAAACTGCTTTCCTACATTAATATCCTCAGTTAAAAATGTATAATTGAATGCTTGTAAATCATACCAAGAAGGAAACTCTATTATACTTCCAAATTGGATGCTTGAGTGTTTAACCTATATAGTAATTGAGTTTTTCCTTATATGTTATTTAAATGCTTTCTTAGATTTAATTTTCAAAACTAAAGTGTAATGGGTTGCTTGTACATCATGTCAAGAGGGTGACTATGTCATACTTCCATATTGAATGTTGAGGTAATTGATCATACATTAGTTGCTTTTTCCTTTGAATCTGCTTTCATCTAGAATAGCATTGCAATTTCAATTTTCAGCCATAAGATTCATATTTCAATCCATGGAGTAGGATTAACTTTAATTTTCAAAGTCATTAGAATATGCACTTTGTTTTTAGATCAGATTCTAACCATCTAAAGTTTGATTCATTTTTATGCAAAGTAGAATAGTTCAAGAACATTTCATTTTCTTCCTTCTTTCAAAGTTAGTTTTACACATTTAAATTTCACTAGATTCAGTTCATTCATTTCATAGTTTTTCATTTCTTAAAATTAACATTTAGACATCAAGAAAAAAATCTCCCAAAACAATATAAAAATACATACAACGAAGTAAGAAGAAGGTTAACTAAGCACATATAGTGCACCAAAATTCATTAGATTACAAACCTCGGTTGATAATTTATGTGGAAAATTTTAAGACATTAGATTGGATAAACATTTTGGCATCGTTTTCGGGGAAGTGTAATTAGGTAACTTCATTTCTTACATCTAAAAAAATTATATGCGTAGAGAAAGAGATTTTAGGGGAAGATTCATAGCTAGAGGAAGAAGTTTAATTCCAACAACACCACTCACTCCACCTAGACCACATAGTGATACACCACCATCTCAAACTCATATTCCATACCTCACTGGACATAGACGTCCTGAAGTCTTAAGGTCATAAATCCAATTAGGAGGATCTCCTACTTCATCCACTCAGGGAGTCTTAGAGGAAGAAGATCTTAGACCTCAAAATGACAAAGTAACCTTTTTCACCTCTACAGGGGAACACATTTTAGCTAAAGAGTTAGAAATTTCTAGTGGAGAAGAAGAAGAAGAACCTTTCTTCAATATCCCATTGATAGAAGAACCAGAGGAAGAGCAATTAACTTTACAGATAGAACCTTATATTAGCTCCAAGGAATCTATAATGGCAAGAAGAGGAGAAGGAGGAGAAGGAAAAGGAGAAATAATAAATGGAGAAAATGTACTTTTTAGAGGAAGAGGTGGAGGACGAGGTAGAGAGAACGAAGGAGGAGGTAGAAGAGGTGAAGAAAATAGAAGAAATAGGGAAAATGATAACTCTTTTGGATTTCCTATAATTGATGGGGATACAAATGCCACAATGAAAAATATCTCACCCTTTTTTCTTCCAAATTTCCATGGATTAAAGAGTGAAGATCGTGAAACATTTTTGTTTGAATTTGAAGTTTTTTGTAGATATTATGCCATACTTACAAGACTATCAAAAAAATAAGTTATTTCCTTCAACTATGAAAGGAGCAGCTTTAAAATGGTTCATGGGTTAGTAACACAGTATATTAGGACATGGAATGAGATGAAAACATAATTTTTAGAAATATATTTGGATTATTGCATACCCATTAATCATAAGGATGCAATATTCAAAATGATGCAAAAAGAGGATGAGAATTTGGAGGATCTAATTGAAAGATTCAATTATAACATAAAAAGAACTAAAATGGATAATTTAGATTGAGATACTTTAAAAGCTCTTTTGTTAAAAGCCATTAGAGATGAGTGGATATATATTCTCAACATGATGGGGAAAGGAGATATCTATAAACTCCCATTACCTGACATTGTTGAATTATGTATTCATCTCTCAAGGGGGAAATCGAAAACTGGGAAAAATCCAAGAGATCCTTCTCTTGCTAGAGTGAATAAATCTTCAACTGGAACAGTAAGTAGGGTAGAAATTGGAAATATGCTTGATGAATTTAAAACAAATATTTTAGGAAGTCTTAGTGAACAGATAGACACCCTTAAATTACAAAACAAGAAGAAAGTTGAGACCGATGCCTTAGCTAATTTTTGTCCTAAATTCAGAAATAAGCATGCTTTAAGAGAATGTCCTCTTGATGAAAATTCATAGAGACCTATGTGATTTTCTCAGAAAATCATGAAACTAAAAGTTTCCCTTCAATTCCAGGCCTCAAGGCTATTTTTCAAGAAGAAACAACTTCAAATCCAACAAAATCTCTTTGCTTTGTCTCTAGAATACCATGGTAGGGGCCACAAACTCAGGTTTTTAACAACGAAATGTATACTTAGCCCCCACCAAATAATTGGAATTCTTGGCAACAACCTTGGTCCCAACCTCAATCTTGGGCACAAGGAATGTAAAATCCCTATGGTAGATACTCTCAATACTACCAATATCCTCCATCCTATCCAAACTGTCCTCCCCAACAAATTCCTCAACAAAATCAACAACCTCAACTCCAAAACCAAAATCCACAACATTCATTACGATTTCCACACTACCCGCCCAACCATTTCCAAACCCCAATAAAAAAATTCTTCAAAATGCCTACATTATAGAAGAACAACAATTTCCAACTTACATGATTACTCCACTAGATCTTAATGATGTTCAACTTAGACCTAGTAGAATACTAGAGAGGAAAAATCCTTCTATATTTATTCAAGAACAAGATAATTTTGAGGAAGGTTCTCTACAACCAAATAAAAGTTTTGAAGAAGGAACATCTCTTCAAAACCAGAATTCTCAAAATGAAAAACAAAAATAACCAATAAACTCAAATCCTATCATAGAGCAACCATTAGTATCTATTTATAACCCTCATTTTCTTGAAAGATTACAAGTTGATGGAGGAGTAGAAAAAAATATCATGTTTCCCAATTATGATCTTCTAGATGAACTGAAAAATGTCTGTATCAAAATTCCTTTGCTACAGGCCATTAAAGAGATTCCAATTCTAGCCAAAAAAATAAAAGAGTTGAACATGAAGAAACCAACAAGAAGAAAAAAAGAAATAAAAAGAATTCAACTAGTAGGAAAAATTGCAGACATAATGATGGTAAAAATTTCCATAAAAATTTATTTAGATCTAGGAAGTCTAGCTGTAAAAACACATATCAGTGGTGTTGAAATTCCAAATACATTGATTGATTTAGGAGCAACTATAAACATCATGAGCAAACAAACCATGGAACAATTCAAGCTTCCTAATCTTCTGTATACACCTACATTACTGCAATTAATAGACAGATCTGTAATCAAGCCAGATGGTGTATTAGAAGATATCTCAGTATACTTAGATTCTTGGGAGTATCATGTCGATTTTATGATTTTAACTCCCAAGAAAAATCTAGGAGGGAATTCACTAATATTAGGAAGACCTTGGTGGGCTACAGTTGATGCTTTCATTAGCTGTATATCTAGTGACATGTATATCTATGATGGTAACTCAACAACGAAATTCATTCTATATCCTCCAGCAAAAACAATCAAATAATTAGAAGATGAAGAATGGATTGATGATGACAATGATATGCAACCTCTCTTTACTATTTCAAGCATTAGTGAATATAGTCAAATCTTAAATTCAATAGGAAACTTTTGAATTTCACATGATACTAAAGTCTTTAGTCGAATTGAAATTCAGGTTTTCCAAGATTTATTTTAAGGTGAAAATAAATAAACCATTCAATCTTCAATGTTCAAAAATACCTTTATGAATTATCATATCTCATGCTCCTGTTAAGGTTATTAATAAACCTTTCTTTTTGCAAAATCAACCCTCTGGTTTCCATTCCTCTGTGCCATCTTTGTCACCGTCAATACTTGCATGCTCACAAGTTCGTCATCTTAATGCAAACATTTCCCTGCACTTTTATGCACCATTCAACATCAATTCACATCTCTTTACCTGTGTGCAGAGAACAAGAAACTTCTTCAATGAATGATGTACAACTTGTACACTGTTTCATCTTGAATATCCCCTCTTTAAATTTCGTCACATGATGGTAAAACAAAGGTTTACAACATCAAGCAATTATATTTCCAATCACCAATCAAAAGAATTCTTCTTTTCCCACTACATACTTTGCCCAAAATAACTTAACCAAAACTGTGAAGAATCCACATTAGGTATAATAAATCATCACACTATGCATAATAAATCTCCTCAAATAAACATGCATAATTCTCTTATATCATCCAAGATTAACACATTTTCATTCATTTTCCATTCAATTTTACCTCAGCATCTGCAACAGTAGTCTTCAAATATCATCTTCAAACCAGAGTTAAAACATATCAGCTTACCTTCAAGATCTCTGTCGGATCTTGTTTCATCTCTCATATGCACTGTATCTCCATATGTGTTGAGGAGGTAAATCCCCTCTGCGGACAGAGGCGATCCCTACTAGCCCAGCAGGGGTCTAGCAACAAACAAACAATGCTATGACGCAAGCTCCTAGTTACGAATGAAAGACTTGGGATAAGAGCCTACTTGGATTCCAACGCTAGATCTGAAGAAGAGATGTCCCCGTCCTTCAGCCCTGGCAGATCACAATCCTTCCACGATCTCCGTGGATGAACACCTGCACACAGAAGAAACGAACATATACATGCATAGGAACCAGCATACGTAACTAAACATCGGTCAGAAAAGATATTACTCGCATTAACATGATAGAAAAAGGAGTGGAACCATAATCATAGTCATCTATTAAAGTGATAAACGAATAGAAGTTACAACCAAGTTCTGACGTCGCAGCTTCCTTCGAACGGGTCTCCGTTTGTCCACGTCTCGCAAAGCTCGCCAAGGAAAGGGAAACCTCTCCAGAGTCTCGTAACAATGGTCTCCTCGCTTGAATGGGCCTTAAGGGAAAGAAGGGATTCTTTACATCACAAAGGCACTTGGGAATAGGGAGATGCAAAGCTTCAGCACTTCAAGACTATCAGCCCTTCAGCCCCTTCATCAATGGATGAAGGCTATATTTATAGAGGAGAGGAGGAGGTTGGGATCCCTACAATAGTGGAAGGGAGGCCTTATCCTTTGGGAGGTTCCCCCATATGGTAAAAACAAGAGGCCAAAGGAGGAAGGCCGTGGTTATTCAGGCGAAACCACTCCTGATGACTCATCCACGAAGTTGTTGTAATCGAAACTTCGCCTCTTTTTTAAAAAACTTTCCATAAACAGAGTGGTGCGGGTACAACACTGGGACAGAGCGCCAATCGGCGCGGGCTCAGTGTTAATTTTCCCCCATTGGCGCGAGTACATAACGGGCTACCAGCGCCAATGCAAAAACATGTGTTTTTAGGGGTCTGCTCAGGAAATGATAAACATGAGAAATGTTGTCCTCATGGAAAGGGATGCAATGAAGGTATTTTCAAGGCTTGACATTGCCCACAGGTCACATAATGGGTCCTCCATTGTGCGGGACGGGGAATGGTAGGGACGGTGACAAATTACTGTGTAACAGATGCCCCCTAAAGCATGAGGCCCGAGAGAGAGAGAGGGGTGAAATTCTTTACGAGAACATGTCCAACTGAAGGCCCGCCGTCGGAAAACCTGCGCAGAAAGATACAACTGATATCTCAAGTACATGATGTATATATATTGTATGGACGCAGCCATCCGAACAGAGTATGCTATAATCCGGATCCAGGGTATGGGCGCAGCCATCCAACTAAGATCAAACAAATAGACTCAGGTATGGTCGCAGCCATCCAATCAGTGAGTCATGTACATAATGATAATAATCCACAATCGCAGCTTGGATTACAACAGACACAATCCAGGGTCTTGCACTCCATCTCGACCCAAACAAAGTACAAGTTCAAGCATGCGAATATGTGAGCTGAAGTCGAACATGCAAGAACATCGTCTGATTACCAGCCAATGATGAAAGCTGTTAACAGACGCGAGAGAAACCACCAATGATGACAATGGTCCTCAAGGTACTAGAGGTACAATCTACGGCGTGCGAATAAATGAGCTGACGTCGAACACCCGCAGAATCACTCGATCGGAGGTCAATGATGTAAACCTCACGTCGAATGCGACGAACCTGCCATTGAGGCATGCAGGCTCCAAGGTACCATCAGGAGTCTCTAGACCAACTTCCCGGATAATGAGTTGAAGTCGACAGGAAGTGACCTTGATCGAAGGTGGGCCATAATGTTTCCCACATCATCGACACGAGACAGAGGAACATGATGTTTTTTTTGTGAATCAAGATCGTATGAGAATCAGAGGAAGGTTGATATTTGCAGAGGCCAACTTCTCTCGAACATATAAACGGCACGACAGTGGACTTGGCAGTATTTGACATCAACGGATCAGAGGTCATGGTGACGAGGCAATGAGCAGATGAGAGGTCAAAAGGGATTATCCAAACCCACGGAGGCAAAGTGAAGAAAAGAGATGAGATGTCCCCAACCCGACACGAATGCAGACAAGTGCCATGTTCAAGAGCGACATACTGCCAACGACAACGATGATGGTTCCATTTTCCCCACCATTTCGGTGAGTACCTCTTTATTTTTACACAAGCTTGAAGAGGATACCATATGCTTGTCATATAAACCCATCCTTCGGACGAATCCATCCTAGTACATTTAACGAGCCCTAGGAAGGAGAAACTCGAATAACGTCATTTCGACTGAATCCGATGTCATCATGGTTTAACGAGTCTGACAAAGGAAGAACTCGGCGTCTTTTCATGTTTAGAGAGTCTAAAAAGACAGCGGAAAAGAAAACTCCACAGGTCCCTTTTCGTAAATAGTTCCCCAGATCCGAAAAGGTAGAAAACAATATCCGGGAAAACCTCCTAGTCGCGATAGGCTAGGGTATTCCTTTTTCGTAATCAATCCATCCCAGCCCGAAAAAGGGTTAAACTTATACCGGGTGAATGTCGATTCGTGTCCATTTTAACGAGATCGAAACGACAAGGGCCTCGGCGATCTTTTCATATTTAGAGAGTCAGAAAAGAGCTGAAAGATGACTCCTCCTGGAGGAACGAGTGGTATAAAGGGTAGCAACTGGTTCCGGTAATGGTGGAACTGCTCAAAACAAGATAAAAGTCAAGAGGTTGGCTAACAAGACCACTCATCGTAGCGGTTCCTCAGGAACGGGTAAAACAACCAAGTGAAGGCATATGATCGGCCAAGCAGATAGTGACGATGGAGTGAGAAAACCAAGGTTCATCTGGCAAAACAGGCTGATAAAATGGCAATCACAAGAGGTAAAATGGGCAAGGTTTCATTTTTACACAAGCTTGAAATCAGGAAACTCTGCTTGAAGTTGGTTTCATTTTTACACAAGCTTGAAACAAAGATAAACTATGCTTGAAACCAGTTTCATTTTTACACAAGCTTGAAACGGAAACAAACTATGCTTGAAAAAGTAAGCATGCCCCCAGCATGGTGACTAAATTCGAGGTACATGCCCCCCAAGCTTCAGTCCATATGAAAGGCAGATGGAGTGAAGGTTCAAGTGACGAGATCAAGAGAAAGACTCGACTGGGATTTTACGAGATCTAAACAAAGACTCGAATTGAACGGGAACGTGTTTCATTATTTTAACGAGGTTGACACATTAAAAGAACTATCCTCAAACACCTTGTTTCATGGTTTAGGGAGCTTGACACAAGACCAGGAACTGTGCTTCGACAACCTGGTTTCATTTTTTAAAGAGCTTGACACAGGGGAACTGTGCTCTAACCGGCTTACATCAAAATGAACAAGAAGGCGGTGCTTCCAAGAGTTCCACTCCCAATGGAAGGAAAACATCCTGGAAGTCAGGACCTAATGCCCCCAGCACCTGATGCACGACGGCATCATCACTGGGCACAGGCACGGGGTAGGTAGACACATAGTTGACTTGCGGTGGGGCAGAGACAACAGGTGGATAAAAACCAGGAGGGGGTGATGGCGGACCAGGTGCCACATTAGGACCAAAGAATGACAGTTGATCAATGGTCACGATCCTTCCTTCATGCGGAAAACAGGCCACACGAAAGAGGGAGGAGACGAGCGCTCCCATGGCATAAGTGTAATCTCGCCCCAGGAGCAGATTGAAATCCAAGGGGCCTGGAACAACCATCACGTCCATATGGACGGTTTTGCCTCCCAAAGTAACAGGTAACCTTGGAAGGATCCCCAACGGTTGACTCGTCCTTCTGTTGAAAGTCAACAGATTCTGCGTAACAGGCGCAAGCGGCGGTGAACCGAAAGCTTGCCAGGTAGTTGATGATAGAATACTAACAGAGGCACCTTCGTCTATAATGGTGCTGGGTACGACCAGACCAAGAGCCTGTACTGTGATCTCGAAAGGCACGTAAGACGGAAGGCGAAATCCTGCAAATCGATTCCAGTCAAAGGAAGCGACCAAACTACTCGGAGGGGCTACCATCGAAATGCGAAGGTCTTCCCTTGATGTCACGGAAGCAGAAGCCTCCTCCATGACCTCCATCTCGAAGGCGGGAGGAATATCCTCCGTAGCCTCCATCACGGGAGGCGGAGTGTTGAGAATGCAGCAAGATGATGGAGCTTAGTGAAATGAAGTCGCCTTCACTAAGTGGGCCCGCAGGCAAATTCTGGCGCAAAGTCTATTTTTAGACTATGTCTATTTTTAGACATACGGAGCATAATTTGGGAATTCTACTTAGAGATTCTTGATGGATGCGACATGTCGGTAAAATAGATGAGACCCTATTTTTTAGGACCCAGGCTATTTTTAGACTGATCTCCTAAAAATATGGAAGTCAAATATTATTTACCCTTAATAATATTTTGACTATAAACAGCAGTTTACTCTCTTGGCGCACTTCAGTTTGAGTCATGGAGGTGGCTCATGCAACCGACACAAGGAATCACGTGGTTCCTAGGGTTTGATGGCATCTTGCATGGTTTACTTCAGTTAGACTTCAGTGGCAGAAGTTTTGGAGGAGTTAACGGGACAAATAGTGGAGTTGTGTTCTATTTATTTCAGTTGAACTAGTTGAGATTAGTTAACTAGCTAATCAATTAGATATGAGTGGAGGAAATTAAATAATATTTAATTTACTAAATATTAACTCATTAGTCAACTCAAGAACACTTCAGTTCACTACAGTGCATGATCAGTTCAGTGAAGACCAGTGAAAGAGATAGATGAAAGGGTAGAGTTAGCTATCAGTTGTGACTATACTGTTGCTATTTGCAACACATAGATAGGTGGAGTAAGCTATGAGTATTGCAAAGAAAAGGCTGGTGGTTTATCTATATAAAGAGGCCATCCCATAGCTTTGACATACGCAATCAAGGTTGGCTATCAAGTGGCTAAGGATTGGAGCAAGTGATTTGCTAGATCTAGCTTGATAGTGTGTAGCATGGGAGGTAGTGCATGAGAGCTTGTGAAGAGTTTTTGTACTATGATTGTTACATGATTTCTCCATTATAATATACACAATAGTCGCGGGGTTTTCAGCTATGCGGGGTTTTCAGCTATAGGATTTCCCCATACATACTGAGTTAATGTGTGATTGATTTGATGTGCGATCGTTTCTATTATTTCCGCATGTGACAATTAATTGTAGAAGAAGGTTATGTGTTATGCATGCAATTCGAAATTGATGTATGATCGGGTTAATCTTCATTGAATAAGTGATTTATTCAGCTAATTTCTACATGGTATCGGAGCGAGATTAATTGTCGAAGTCTATTACGGTGATTGCAAACTTATTTCCTCGGACAGAGTCTGCATGCGGGCCAGGTAGCCTCCGGAATATTCATCCTTCTTTGAAAGGTGAAAGATCTGGTGAATGCCCTTTGCAGTCAATCTCTGATTTGGAAATAATTTGTTTTCAAGTATAGATCGGAAGCGATAGAGCTTGGAGTTTGGAATTCGAATTTTGCAGAAGGTTGTTCTTTTAATTGTCTAAGTCTATTACGGTGATTGCAAACTTATTTCCTCGGACAGAGTCTGCATGCGGGCCAGGTAGCCTCCGGAATATTCATCCTTCTTTGTAAGGTGAAAGATCTGGTGAATGCCCTTTGCAGTCAATCTCTGATTTGGAAATAATTTGTTTTCAAGTATAGATCTGAAGCGATAGAGCTTGGAGTTTGGAATTCGAATTTTGCAGAAGGTTGTTCTTCTTGGTGCCGGTGTTGAAAGATGTCTTCTTTCAATGGTTTGCGACTCGAATATGCTCTTGAAGGCAGTTCGAACTATGTTGCATGGAAAGATCGAATGGAAGAAGTGTTAGAAGATAATGGTCTGAAGGAGTTCGTGGATGCGGATGTCCCAAAGCCCACTGATGCAGCTTTGGTCGATGCATGGCAAAAGAAGATCGCGAAATGTCGAAGGATCCTGTTGGAGGGCGTCAAGGATGATATTGTATCCAGCCTGCATGGAAAGGCTTCTCCATTTTTAATGTGGAAAGCTTTGACGGATCTATTCCAGAAGAAGAGCGACCAAAGGAAGCTGGTGCTCAAAGATAAGCTCAGGAACATCAAGATGGAGAAGGGCGACAGCATCGCCAAATACCTCACGAAGTTCACTCAGTGCAGAGATGAGCTGGGAAGTGTGGGGGTGGTTGTCAAAGTTTCACCGATTGCATGCTTAGTTTCAAGTATGCTGGGATCGGTGTGGTTCTTGGACAGCGGTGCGTCATTTCATATGATCGGGAGATCTGGAGTTGTTCTCGCATCTCGGAGGACAAAGATTTGGGTGTGCACATCGAGATGGGCGATGACGGTAGGATGCACAGCACCGGTATCGGCACCTTATCCTTTCGTGGAGGAGTCCGTAAACCCTTTGTCTTGTGCGATGTCATGCATGTACCGGGATTGAAGAAGAACTCGATTTCAGATAGTTTATGTTGGAGGATAAGGGTTATGATGTGGTCTTCACAAGCAGTGCCTTCCGCGCAAAGAAGACTACCGGAGAGACCCTAAGATAGGGGTTCGAACTCAGAACCTTTAATTTATGTAGATGATCGCAGCCTATGGCATGCAAGGCTGAGAGATGCAGAGCCTAGGATGATGAGGGCCAACCATGGGCAAAGAGATTGGGCCACCTTCACCATGGAGCTTTGAAGATTCTGCAGCAGATTTCTACTGGGCTTCCTAAGGGCACCCTTGTGCAGTCAGATCAGTGCAAGGGGTGTACTTTGGGGAAGTATGTGAAAGCCACCTTTCACGAGAAGGATAGTCGCCACGACGATCCTTGAGAGAGTTCACACAGACGTGTGTGGTCCTTTCTCAGTTGCTTCGACAGCAAAGCACAAGTATTATGTGATCTTTGTTGATGATTTCTCTCGAAAGTGCTGGATCTTCTTCATGCAGAAGAAGAGCGATACATTCGTGAAGTTCTATGAGTTTAAAGCACTGGTCGAGAAGGAGTCAGGGAAGAAGGTGATTTCTCTAAGGAGTGATAACGGTGGTGAATTCATCTCGGCTGAATTCAAAGAGTTCTGCAGCGCAGAAGGGATTCGGAGAGAGCTCATCGCACCCCATAACCCACAGCAGAACGGGGTGGCTGAGCGGAAGAACAGAACGATCGTGGGTGCCGCACGGGCGATGTTGCATGATCAGGGCCTACCCCTTCACTTGTGGGCTGAGGCATGCAATACAGCAGTGTATGTGCAGAACCGTTGTCCTCACAAGGTTCTTGGCATGAGTACACCAGAGGAGGCTTATTCTGGCAAGAGGCCCGATATTTCCCATTTGCGGATTTTCGGATCTCCTGTCTACATGCATGTGACGAAGGATGCAAGAAGGAAGCTGGATCCAACTGCTGAAGTTGGAATATTTGTGGGGTACACCGATACACCTCATAACTATCGAGTGTATGTGCCAGACAGTCGCAAGACTGTTGTGCGACGGGATATAAAATTCCAGGAGGAGAAAGCCATGCAGTGTTCGCTTGAGAAGGAGCTACACTTGCATGCAGATGAGGAGCTGTTAGTTCCTAAGGAGGAGCTTCCGGATGTGGATCAGCCACAAGAGGAGGTTCAGGAGGTGGAAGAAACCACCCAGGCAGTGTCAACCATCAGAGGGCGCATGCGCACTACAGAAGCTGAGCGACTGGCTCGGGATGCAGAGAAGGTTGTAGGACCACCTACAGCACAGCGCAGACAGAGACAGCCACCGGATCGGTACACTGGATACATGGCTCTTGTGAGTCAATGTGTTGTGACGGAGCCATCCTCTTTTGAGGAAGCTGTGGAGGAACCCGCATGGGTTGATGCCATGATCGAAGAATATGATTCGATCATCAGGAACAGGGCATGGGAGATTGTCCCAAGACCGGTTGGGAAATCAGTTGTAGGTTCGCGATGGATCTACAAGGTGAAGCAGGCGGCTGACGGGAGTGTGGAGAAGTACAAGGCGAGATTTGTCGCCCGTGGCTTCTCACAGATCGAGGGGATTGACTATGAGGAGACTTTTGCACCTGTCGCAAGGTACTCTTCCATACGGACGATCCTTGCTCTCCCAGCGCAGATGGGGTGGCACATTCATCAGATGGATGTGAAGACTGCGTTCCTCAATGGAGTTATTGAGGAGGAGGTGTACATAGAGCAGCCTGAAGGTTTCGAGATCTTCAGCAATGAGTCGCATGTGTGCCGACTCAAGAGAGCACTGTACGGGCTGAAGCAAGCACCTCGTGCTTGGTACACTCGGATAGACAGCTACTTCACCGGGCTTGGATTCTCCAAGAGTGAGGCGGATCCAAACCCGTACCAGATTGTGGTGGAGGGGAAGCTGTTGATCATCGTACTGTATGTAGATGATCTGATTTTGACTGGCGACGAGCAGTTGATACTTTCATGCAAGGAGGATCTTGTACGAGAGTTTGAGATGAAGGACCTGGGCATCCTTCATTATTTCCTGGGATTGGAGATTTGGCAGCGCAGTGGAGGACTGTTTGTTTCTCAGGGCAAGTATGCCCGGGAGATTCTGGAGAGGTTCAACATGCAAGGCCGCAAGCCTGTTGATACCCCTCTTCCTGGAGGTTGGAGGAAGGGAGATGCTACTTCGGAGGAGGTAGTGGATGCCACTGTCTATCGACAGTTGGTGGGGTCGTTGATGTATCCGGTCAATACTCGACCCGATATATGCTATGCAGTTAACCAGCTTTCGCAAGCTATGGTTAAGCCTACCAAGCTCTTTTGGAAGGCGGGCAAGCATGTATTGCGCTATATCAGAGGCACATCGAGATATGGTCTATGGTACAGACAGGAGGATGGAGCGAAGCTTTCTGGCTTCACTGATGCAGATTGGGCAGGGAGTCCAACGGACCGGAAGAGCACTTCTGGAGGAGTTTTCAGCATTGGGTTGACAACAGTTTCCTGGTACAGCAGGAAGCAGAGATCCGTGGCACTCAGCTCAGCAGAGGCCGAGTACATGGCAGCTAGCTTGGCTGCATGCGAGGCTATTTGGATGAGGAAGATCCTCGCAGGTTTGTTCAGGTTGCATTTGGAGCCTACAGTGATCTACTGTGATAACCAGAGCCGCATCAAGCTCTCGGCTAATCCAGTTTTTCATGATAGGTCCAAACATATCGACATCAGGTACCATCACATCAGAGATTGTGTTCAGCGGAGGATCATGATGCTTTCATATGTTCCCACGGAGGATCAGGATGCCGACATCCTGACGAAGGCGCTCACCAGGAGCAAGTTCGAATTCCAAAGAGGCAGGATAGGGATTGCAGATAATCCATATCTTGCTGAGAGGGAGTGTTGAGAATGCAGCAAGATGATGGAGCTTAGTGAAATGAAGTCGCCTTCACTAAGTGGGGCCGCAGGCAAATTCTGGCGCAAAGTCTATTTTTAGACTATGTCTATTTTTAGACATACGGAGCATAATTTGGGAATTCTACTTGGAGATTCTTGATGGATGCGACATGTCGGTAAAAATAGATGAGACCCTACTTTTTAGGACCCAGGCTATTTTTAGACTGATCTCCTAAAAATATGGAAGTCAAATATTATTTACCCTTAATAATATTTAGACTATAAACAGCAGTTTACTCTCTTGGCGCACTTCAGTTTGAGTCATGGAGGTGGCTCATGCAACTGACACAAGGAATCACGTGGTTCCTAGGGTTTGATGGCATCTTGCATGGTTTACTTCAGTTAGACTTCAGTGGCAGAAGTTTTGGAGGAGTTAACGGGACAAATAGTGGAGTTGTGTTCTATTTATTTCAGTTGAACTAGTTGAGATTAGTTAACTAGCAAATCAATTAGATATGAGTGGAGTAAATTAAATAATATTTAATTTACTAAATATTAACTCATTAGTCAACTCAAGAACACTTCAGTTCACTACAGTGCATGATCAGTTCAGTGAAGACCAGTGAAAGAGATAGATGAAAGGGTAGAGTTAGCTATCAATTGTAACTATACTGTTGCTATTTGCAACACATAGATAGGTGGAGTAAGCTATGAGTATTGCAAAGTTTAGGCTGGTGGTTTATCTATATAAGGAGGCCATCACCTAGCATTAAAATACGCAATCAAGGTTGGCTATCAAGTGGCTAAGGATTGGAGCAAGTGATTTGCTAGATCTAGCTTGATAGTGTGTAGCATCGGAGGTAGTGCATGAGAGCTTGTGAAGAGTTTTTGTACTATGATTGTTACATGATTTCTCCATTATAATATACACAATAGCTGCGGGGTTTTCAGCTATAGGCTTTCCCCATACATACCGAGTTAATGTGTGATTGATTTGATGTGCGATTGCTTCTATATTATTTCCGCATGTGACAATTAATTGTGGAAGAAGGTTATGTGTTATGCATGCAATTCGAAATTGATGTATGATCGGGTTAATCTTCATTGAATAAGAGATTTATTCAGCTAATTTCTACATTAAGGGTTCATAGGTTTAGGTTTAGGGTTAAATGGGTTAGGGGTTTAGAGGTTTAGTGGTGGTAAATGGGTTAGGGGTTAAGGGTTTAGAGGTTTAGGTTTAGGAGGTTAAATGTAATAGGGGGTTAGGAATTAGGGTTAAGGGGTCAAGGGTTTAAGGGGTTAGAGGTTTAGGTGTTTAAGGGGTTGAATGGGTTATGGGTTGGGAATTAGGGTTTAAGGGGTTATAGGTTTAGGGTTTAGGGGGTTAAATGGGTTAGGGTTGGTTTATAGGTTTAGGGGGTTAGGGGATTTAGCAGTTAAGGATTTTAGGGGTTAGAAGTTAGGGGTTAACGGGTTAGGGGTATGGGTTAACGGTTTAGAGGTTTAGGGGGTTAAATGGGTTAGGGGTTAGGAATTAGGGTTTAAGGGGTCAAGGGTTAAGGGGTTAGAGGTTTAGGTGTTTAAGGGGTTGAATGGGTTATGGGTTGGGAAATAGGGTTTAAGGGGTTATAGGTTTAGGGGGTTAGGGGATTTAGCAGTTAAGGATTTTAGAGGTTAGAAGTTAGGGGTTAATGGAGTTAAATGGGTTAGGTTTTTAGGGGTTTAGGGTGTTGAATTGGTTAGGGGTTCAAAATTAGGGTTTTAGGGGTTAGGGGTTAAGGGTTTAGAGGTTTAGGGTTTAGGGGGTTAAATGGGTTACATGTTTAGAGGTTTAGGGGTTTAGGGGATTTAGCAGTGAAGGATTTTAGGGGTTAGGGGTTAGGGTTTTTGGGGTTAAATTGAATCCACACTTAAATGGGTTAGGTTTTTAGGGGTTTAGGGTGTTGAATTGGTTAGGGGTTGGGAATTAGGGTTTAAGGGATTAGGGGTTAAGGGTTGAGGGGTTAGGAATTAGGGTTTAAGGGGTCAAGGGTTATGGGTTGGGAATTAGGATTGAAGGGGTTAGGGGTTTTGGGGTTTAGGGGCTTAAATGGGTTAAGGGTTAACGGGTTAGGGGTAGGGGTTAAGGTTTTAGAGGTTTAGGGTTTAGGGGTTAAATGAGTTAGGGTTTTAGAGGTTTAGTAGGGGTAAATGGTTTGGGGGTTAAGGGTTTAGATGTTTAGAGTTTAGGGGGTTAAGGGTTTAGGGGTTAGGAATTAGGGTTTAAGGGGTCAAGGGTTATGGGTTGGGAATTATGGTTTAAGGGGTTAGGGGTTAAGGGTTTAGAAGTTTAGGGTTTAGGGGGTTGAATGGGGTATAGGTTTAGAGGTTTAGGGGGTTACAAGATTTAGCAGCGAAGGATTTTAGGGGTTAGGGGTTAGGGTTTTGGGGGTTAAATGGAATCCACACTTAAATGAGTTCTGTTTAAGGGGTTAAATGGGTTAGCCCGGTTAGGAATTAGGTTTAAGGGGTCAAGGGTTAAGGGGTTAGAGGTTTAGGTGTTTAAGGGGTTGAATGGGTTATGGGTTGGGAATTAGGGTTTAAGGGGTTATAGGTTTTGGGTTTAGGGGGGTTAAATGGGTTAGGGTTGGTTTAGAGGTTTAGGGGGTTAGGGGATTTAGCAGTTAAGGATTTTAGGGGTTAGAAGTTAGTGGTTAATGGGGTTAAATGGGT
The DNA here is from genome assembly GCA_034641835.2 of Pinus albicaulis. Classification (NCBI taxonomy): domain Eukaryota; kingdom Viridiplantae; phylum Streptophyta; class Pinopsida; order Pinales; family Pinaceae; genus Pinus; species Pinus albicaulis. The sequence continues at coordinate 1,187,814,380 of CM076578.1, read as the reverse complement.
TAGGTTTTTAGGGGTTTAGGGTGTCTAATTGGTTAGGGGTTGGGAATTAGGGTTTTAGGGGTTAGGGGTTAATGGTTTAGAGGTTTAGGGTTTAGGGGGTTTAAATGGGTTACAGGTTTAGAGGTTTAGGGGGTCAGGGGATTTAGCAGTGAAGGATTTTAGGGGTTAGGGGTTAGGGTTTTGGGGGTTAAATGGAATCCACACTTAAATGGGTTAGGTTTTTAGGGGTTTACGGTGTTGAATTGGTTAGGGGTTGGGAATTAGGGCTTAAGGGTTTAGGGGTTAGGAATTAGGGTTTAAGGGGTCAAGGGTTATGGGTTGGGAATTAGGGTTTAAGGGGTTAGGAGTTTTGGGGTTTAAGGGCTTAAATGGGTTAGGGGTTAACGAGTTAGGGGTAGGGGTTAAGGGTTTAGAGGTTTAGCGTTTAGGGGTTAAATGGGTTAGGGGTTTAGAGGTTTAGTGGGGGTAAATGGGTTAGGGGTTAAGGGTTTAGAGGTTTAGGGTTTAGGGGTTAAATGGGTTAAGGGTTAGGAATTAGTGTTTAAGGGGTCAAGGGTTAATGGGTTAGAGGTTTAGGTGTTTAAGGGGTTGAATGGGTTATGGGTTGGGAATTAGGGTTTAAGGGGTTATAGGATTAGGGTTTAGGGGGTTAAATGGGTTAGGGTTGGTTTAGAGGTTTAGGGGGTTAGGGGATTTAGCAGTTAAGGATTTTAGGGGTTAGAAGTTAGGGGTTAATGGGGTTAAATGGGTTAGGTTTTTTGGGGTTTAGGGTGTTGAATTGGTTAGGGGTTGGGAATTAGGGTTTAAGGGGTTAGGGGTTAAGGGTTTAGAGGTTTAGGGTTTAGGGGGTTAAATGGGTTATAGGTTTAGAGGTTTAGGGGATTTAGCAGTGAAGGATTTTAGGGGTTAGGGGTTAGGTTTTTGGGGGTTAAATGGAATAAACACTTAAATGGGTTAGGTTTTTAGGGGTTTAGGGTGTTGAATTGGTTAGGGGTTGGGAATTAGGGTTTAAGGGGTTAGGGGTTAGGAAATAGGGTTTAAGGGTCAAGGGTTATGGGTTGGGAATTAGGGTTTAAGGGGTTAGGCGTTTTGAGGTTTAGGGGGTTAAATGGGTTAGGATTGGTTTAGAGGTTTAGGGGTTTAGGGGATTTAGCAGTTAAGTATTTTAGGGGTGAAGAGTTAGGGGTTTTGGGGTTTAGGTGCTTAAATGGGTTAGGGGTTAACGTGTTAGGGGTAGGGGTTAAATGGGTTAGGGATTTAGAGGTTTAGTGGGGGTAAATGGGTTAGGGGTTAAGGGTTTAGAGGTTTAAGGTTTAGGGGTTAGGAATTAGGGTTTAAGGGGTCAAGGGTTAAGGGGTCAAGGGTTAGTTTTCTGCAATAACATAATTCTCCAATCCCATACACTTCTGCTTGGAATGTCACACTTAACATTCATTTCCTTTTCGGATAATATTCTTTATCCCCTTACATCCATACCTAGGAAAATAAACTTCATTTCAATTTAATCTTGTGAAACTAAAGTGGAATATAGGAGGACCCATTCCAAGAAGGGCATCTCACTCAATGTTCAAATAATATTGTTCATTCCCTTACATCCATACCTAAGGAAAATAGACTTCCTTTCAAGTTAATTGTGTGAAACTGAAGTGGAAGATAAAGTGACCCATTCCAAGAAGCTCATCTCACTTCAAAATTTTCTCGAGATTTCCAAGAATTTATAATGATATTAAGGTGCTATGCATTGTCTCCTTTATCACCTCATTGCATTTAGTCAATTGTTTTTTAAATTTAAATTTATTCATTAATTTCAAAAAAATATTATATAAATTATATATAGTTGTTTTTATTTTGATTTATGTTTTAGAATTTTATTTTATTTATATTAATATATCAATTAGTTTTATATAAAAATATTTTTAGTTTTTTATATAACATTGATATTACAAAATATTGTAACAAATTTTATTTAATTAAATCTTCATGTATTTTTATCATTCATAATAATCAAATAATTTAAAATAAAATTATAATTTTATTATTTTATATCATTTTTTAATTTTAATAAAGTACTATTTAAATTATATAACGTACCAATTCTAAAAACTTAAAGACCTTCTAGCTAATGTAGCTTCCAAGCTCATTCCTGCAGAAGACTTTAGTCCTGATCAATTTTCAATTGAATTAATCTTTAGACCCTCGATTCCTGATAATATTACCAATTGGAGGATTTTCAATGATGATCCCGATATTGTAAATTTTCTCACATCTGAAGGATCTTACACTAATCAGATAATTGATGAAGATCAACATGACAAACAATTTCTCCAAGATAGCACCAATAATGCTATGCCAAAATCAGTAGTCAAGTTAGAAGACCTTTATGATTTGAAAGATCGATTTAAAAGATCTACCAATTCAAAATTACAAAGTTCGACTTTGAATTATGAATTATTAAATCTAGGAACTAATGCCAAACCACAGAATATCAACTTAGGCCTTGGCCTAGCTCCTGAAGAAAAGTTAGCGTACATTCATCTTTTGAAACAATATAAAAGTGTCTTTTCTTGGAACTATGATGAACTGAAAACTTATGACACTTCTATCATCCAACATACTATCCCAATGATCAATGATGAAAAACCTGTCCAACAGAAGTTGAGAAAGATCCACCCCAATCTAGAAAACCAAATCAAATATGAACTCAATAAGTTATTGAAAGCCAAGATTATTTTTCCCGTTCGACATTCTAAATGGGTTTCCAATATGGTTCCTGTTAGAAAGAAGAACGGAGACATTAGAATTTGCATTGACTTTCGAAATCTTAATAAAGCCTGCCAAAAAGATAATTTTCCTTTGCCTCCTATGGAGCAAATATTACAGGCAGTTGCAGGATCAGAATTAATGTCTTTCTTAGATGGTTTCTCTGGATACAATCAAGTGTTGGTCCATCCTGATGATCAATTGAAAACTACATTCATAACCAAATGGGGCACTTACGCATATCAAAAGATGCCTTTTGGTCTGATCAACGCTGGTGCCACATTTCAGAGAGCTATGGACATTGCTTTCAAGGGATTAGTTAACAAATCAGTGGTAATTTACTTGGATGATATAACTGTATATTCCAAAAATCGAAGCAATCATCTTAGAGATTTAAAGCAGATCTTCCAACGTTGTCAAAGGTATGGAATTTCACTTAATCCAAAAAAGTCATTTTTTGCATTAAGTGAAGGAAAACTTCTTGGATTCATAGTATCAAAATCTGGAATTCATATTGATCCTGATAGAATCAAGGAAATTTCTGAAATATCTTTACCTCACAACAAAAAAGCTATGCAATCTTTTCTTGGTCAGATTAATTTTGTAAAAAGATTTGTGCCATATTTTTCAAGAATTGTATCACCCTTGCAAGCAATGATTAAAAAGAATTCAAACTTCAAATGGGGTAAAGATGAGTATGAAGCATTCAATCTGATCAAACAAGCAATTATCAATGCTCCATCTTTAGCAACTCCAAATTTTTCCGATCCTTTTATTTTGTACACATTTGCCTCTGATAAATCTTATGCTGCAATACTCACTCAAGAAAATCAAGACAAAGCAGAAGCTCCAATTGCCTTTTTCAGTTCAAATTTACAGGGAGCTGAATTGAATTATTCATATGTGGAGAAACAAGCTTATGTTGTTTTCAAAGCAATTAAATATTTCAGACCCTTTCTACTCAAAACCCATACAAAAATCATAGTACCGTTTCCAGCGGTAAGAAATCTTTTAGTTCAAAAAGATGTGGGTGAGAAAAGAGCCAATTGGATTACTGCCTTACAAGAATATGATGTAGAAATCAAACCAGCAAATATTGTAAGAGGTCAAGGTCTTTGCAAAATACTAGCTGGAGCATCGCTTATTTCTGAAAAATCATCTGAAGAGATACAAACATATGAGGTAAGCCTAAATGATGTTGAATCATTATATGCTGATATCATATTTTATCTGAAGAATGGATATGCTCCTCCAAATCTCGATCACACCAAGAAAAGAGCTCTAAGGTTGAAGGCTAAACAATATCAGCTTGTGAATGATGTTCTTTTTAAGATGAATTATGATTCTGTTCTTCTAAGATGTCTGGAAAAATCTGAAGCTGAAAAAGTCTTGCAGGAACTTCATGATGGGCCAGTAGGTGGACATTATGCTGGAGATGCTACTGCACATAAGATCCTCCGTGCAGGCTATTACTGGCCCACACTATTTAAAGATTCACATAACTATGCAAGGAAATGTCAAATTTGTCAAACTGCAGCTGGAAGACAAAAGAAACCATCATTACCATTACAACCAGTCAACATTGAGCAACCTTTTGATCAATGGGGATTGGACATAATAGGTGAGATCGTTCCTCATTCTTCTAAACAACATAGGTATATCATTACAGCAACTGATTATTTTACAAAATGGGTAGAAGCAGTCCCTCTCAAGACTGCTAATGCTGAACATATCATCGAGTTTATAGATTAGTTCATAATCACCAGGTTTGGTTTACCTTCTGCTTTAATGTTTGATAATGCATCGTATTTTTCTGGTAATGCTATGACTGAATTTGCACTCAAGAGAGGTTTCAAACTTAAATATTCTGCCAATTATTATCCATAGGGAAATGGGTTAGTTTAATCCACAAATAAAAACTTAATCAGAATCATTAAGCGAACCATTGATCAAAATCATAAAAATTGGCATAAATCTTTAATATATGCTTTATGGGCAGATCGAATAACGCAGAAGGCTTCTATTGGCACTTCTCCCTTTAATTTAGTTTATGGGAGAGAAGTGGTTCTTCCAACTCATCTAGCAATTCCTTCTCTAGCCTTAGTTCAGTATATTGATGAAGAACCAACTTCTTCTTTACAATTAAGGCGAATGGAAATAATTAAGTTAGAAGAACAACGAGAAAAGGCCAAAGTAACTCATGCTCATCATCAAGCATTAGTTAAAGCTTCTTTTGATTCAAACATGATAACCAGGAAGGATTTTCAGATAGGAGATTTAGTTCTAAAATGGGACAAGGCTCATGAGGAAAAAGGAAAACATACAAAATTTCAACGAATGTGGCTTGGTCCTTTTCAAATTGCAGAGATCATAGGTCCATCTACTTTCATGTTACAGGATTTAACAGGGAAAAGAGAGTCTTTACCTGTTAATGGATAGATCCTTAAAAAATATTTTCCATAGGAGATCATTCTTCTATTTTGTAGATTAGTTTTCTTTATTTGTCATAATAAAACCAGTTGTTAATGGTTACATTTGGAATTCATCAAAAAGATACTAGTTCTCTTTTTAGATTTTATTTCTTCACTTATATAAATAGAATTATTTTTAGAATATTGATCATTATTATCCAAAGATACAGTTAAAAGTTTTTAATCTAGAAATGATATTAATTTCAACTTTGAAAATTTTGATGAAAAGCAACTTTTGGTGAAAGATTGTTTTATATCAGTCCAATGAAAGGTATCAATAACAAAACGAATATTCTCTGTAGAAAAGTTCTTTTCCAAAAAATCTATCATTGTCGTCCAGAGCTATCTTAAGGAAACAATGACTTCCTCCCCACCTAGAAAATTACAAAATTTAGGGAATAATCCAATGATACACTTTTAACTTAAAGAGTAAGAGGTCTCATCACGAGCCGACTTATCATGATCATAGATATTATAGCTTGCTGACTTTGCCAATACTGCATACCACAACAGGGCAATGACTTAAGATTATTGCAATCAAAAGGCAAGGGGTCTCATCACGAGCCAACTTGTTCAGCAAAGTTATAAATCAAGTGAATGACACTGTCATAAATTGGCTACCAAACCAAGACATTGTTCTTTAAGGATAAAAAAAGAAAATAAAAGCAATAAGTGTGAATATGGATTTCTCTTTGAAAATTGTATATTTTTCTAAGTAGGACACAGGATCATTGCTGGGTAACAGGTAACCTTGTCGAGGCTATAGACGCTTGCTGGCAGCAGTGGCTCTACCTACGACAAATGAGCATATTTAAAACTGATTTACAGAGAAGCCTTTTGTTTTTATCTTTAAAACCAAGTAATGACTGATGTAGATACAAGGACTAGCTTGAGGAAGTGAATAGTCAAAGTTGATCATAGAAGAAATGAAATATCATTCTTAGATTAAAGCATAATGTACTTTGTCTTTTTATAATAAAGTTTGATTTTCTGGAAAATTTTCTGTTTTGAAAAGTTTAGAAAATTCAAAAGAAAAGCAGAGATAACTGGTTCTTCCAAGTGAATCGCCAATTTTTGTGGCCAACAACAACCCCCCTTCTTATTTAGTATTAGTAATAATACTAAATAAGTGGGGACCCTTAGTTTAAAAATCCAAAAAAATTATTGGTGTTTGTTTTCATTTTCAATAAAACTTACTGTCATTGACTTAAAGAAATTTATTTGGAAAATCTTTAAACTGAACTTAAGTTTATGATAGATTAGAATAAAACCTTTCTTTGAATATCACATCCATCGCACGCGATCCAAAAAACTATGCAGAAAATTATTTATCGCAAATCGCATATCGCAGAAAATATATTAACAGATATTTTTTTTTCATATGTTATATTTTGCGATATTGCGATTTCGCAATATTGCGATTTCGCAATATTGCGATATCATGATATTAAGATTTCGCGATGTTACTAATTGTGATTTGCGAAAGTTGCAAATTTGCAATATTGCGATGATGCAAAACTTGCGATTTGCAATAATTTTGATTTGTTAAAGCTGCGATTTGCGATATTGCGATTTTGCGATATTGCAAAGCAAATCACAGATCGCACTATCGCATATTCTTTATAAATAAATAAAAACTCGTTGTGCGGAGAAAATATTTTCATAAATCGAGACCCTTTATGCGCCTTAATGTCAAGTTAATGAATGGATTGTCAATTATTAATGGAAAAGGATTTTGTTTTGATCGAAAGGTTATTTCACGATTAAATAATATATTTCATATGCCTTCAGCATTTAAAACTATCCCGTCACCTTTCTCATATCATTATTCTCACTTAATTCGTAAAACTACAGGTGCGAAGAATAGGAGAGTATACAAAGCAACATTCAAAGCATTATGGGAAAGAAAGAGAAAGCTCCTAGTTTTGGAAAGAAAGAGAAAGCTTCGAATTCTGAAAACAAAGAGATGGCATCCTTGTACGCAGACACTGCTTGCAACAAAGACGCTGGCATCACCACTTGGGAGGGTATGTTTAGTTTGCTTGAAGAAGAGAACCCAAGGGTAATGGATGTTTCAGCTACCATAGGCTCAAGTAATTCCTCTAAAGCATCTCTTACGGAGCTGGCTTGTTCGTTTTTGCACCGGATAGCAGCAAGACCTAGAATTATTCTATATACAGATATGGTCAAATGGGTGTTGGATAGCACTGATATCACAGATAGATATTTCAAAACTCCAGGTCAAGAGCTCATCGGGTCATTTACTCCAGAATATTTGAGGCTTATGTATCATTTTCCAGAGCCTCAGGCAACTTACAACAAACAATTTATGGAGAAATTTGCAAAGGAAAATGCAAATTTGGCAGAATGCACTAAGGAATGGACCAGAAGAGATGAACCACTGAATAAATATAAAGACGGTATGTACAGTACCGGTTCACTCACCTCTCCATATTGTTTTGTTGCTGCTATGTTATGCAGGCTTTTTGGAAAGCCTGACATTAATAATATTTTGCCTGAATGGCTTCCCTTATTGAATGCTAATGTAAATGCCACCATTGTAGACTAGGCCAAAATATTGTCTGATAACTTAGCCACGGCTATTTTCAATTACCGGTCTAACCGGACTGTGTCCCAGAGGATTTATCCTCCTTTTTATCTATCTACTTATGTTATGGATTCAATCTTCTTTGTTTCTAAGTTCCCTTTAATGGGTTGGAAATGGAAAATTCAGGATCCCTTGCCCATTCATGTCTATCACAAAGAGTTGTGGGAATCAAAATTCATTCCTCATTTTTATAAAATTTGCCATGGCATAATGTTGCCTCTGTACAGAGTGTTGTATAATAAGGGTGCCCCAAGGTTGTCCCCTGAAGCAGAAGTAGACATTCTCCCTGTCGCAAGATGGTTTGGAGAAGAATTGTTTACTTATGTGAGGGTTTTTGGAAGCTTTGCTTCTCCTCATATTTTACCCTTGTATGTTCCGGATAAACTCATAGCTCGGGAAATTGCATATCAAACCTGTGGAGAGGGAGGTTTGACAAAATAATTAAAGGATAAAAGGAAAGCCATCTGGCCACAATTTCCTGTGTCCTGCGGAGCATTTTCATTATTTGATGTTGGTCATGCATTTAAGGAAGTAAACAATATTACATGTTTAAAATTGTTTAAGTTTCCGAGAAGGCTATTTGATCCATATGGTGTTGTCAAGGATTTCACCACTGCAGTCAAAGTAAGAGTATTTTTTGGAGAAGAAGATCTTTTTGATGATATGTTTCAAGAAAAATGTTCATTTAAAGAAATTTTGCATTTAGCTCAAACACGGTTCTCCCCAAAAGAATTTCAAGAGTTTAAAGTATACAGAGAATGAAGATTGACCACTATTCCTTTGGATAATTTGCGTTTGGAACCCTCAAGGGAACCAACTCCTAGTGTCAGTCTCAGTGGCAGCTCAGATTTAGAAAGGTCTAAGTCAAAGTCTGACAAAGAAATTTCTGAACATTCTAAAAAGTCTGATCAGGATAAAAGTGAAGGCTTAGTGAAAGATATAGCTCAATCAAAAGAGCTCTCACAACAACAGACTTCAACTACTCCACAGTTGAATCTTCCACCTCTTAATGTACAACAACCATCCATCAGCACTCAGTTAGATAAAGAATGGGAATCATTTAATGATTTGATTAATGTTGAAGGACAGAACATACAAACTCCTGTACAGACAGCAAAAGGTTTGGTTACAGAAATAAGTGGCAATGTCACAGAAAAAGAACATATACCCATTACTCCCTCTGTCGAGCTTGTACTTAAAATAGAGGAAATTCCTCCTCTGGATATATTCTACAGCCCGCAACATAAAGCAGTAGTAAGGAAGCAAAGAAAGAAGAGAAAATTAGAAAGTGCGCTCTCTACTAATGCATAAAAATTGGATGTTTTATAGAAAGATCCTACTACAAATCCCACTGAAAATCTTACTAAAATATCTCAGATAACAGGAGCTTATGCCTCCATGACTATTGACAAAGCATCTGAGGTAAGGATGTTATTAAATGAAAAAGAGGATCAAATACAAGTTCTGCAACAACAATTGCAACAAGCACATGCCAACAGTGAAGCACAAATACGATTTGAAAAGTTACAACAAGAGTTTCAGCAAATGAAGATCGGGTATCATAAAAGCTTGGCCGAAAAAGAAAAACAAATACAGATTATGCAATAAATGCATAAAGACGACCCCAAGATTACAAAATTTATCTTAGAGTCTATTTCTTTGAATAATCAACTGCTGCAACAACAAGATATATTATGCCAAAAGATTTCACAGTGGAACTCTTTTTGTCAAGAAAGTGATAAAATCACTAATCATGTCGTAGAATTACGACATGATTATGATTTAACTAATGAAAGAGTTACTAATTATTTGGCATGGCAAAAGACAGAGGAAGGAAAAAGAGTAGGAGCACCAATTATCAATGACAGCCATAAATAAATGTTCTTCAATAAATGGGATGCACATATCAGAGAAGTAGAAAAAGCAGCAGAGGAAGCAGCTACAGTGGCAAGCAAAATTACTAATTGTGTAAATGAAAATTTTCACAAAGTTAATTTAATTTCAGAAACCATTCCAGGATACCTACCACAAGCACAGCAATTGCAAACAGAGTGGAAATAGAAAGCTGAAGAGAAGGCGAAATCAATTCAAGGATTGACAAAGTTAAACTGGGATTCTTACTGGACGTGTCTAGTAAAACCACACAGTCAATGCAGTACTCTTAATTGCATCATTAATTCTACTGAGAAGATCGCGCCAACACTTGTTGACTCCGTCTTTTCAGGACAATTAAAATCTGAGGTCGGCCAGCCCCCTCTTCTCAAATCAATGTTGGATGCTTGCAAATTCAAAGACCAAATTCACAAGTAGTTAGTTGTTAATTTTAGTTTTAGATTTAGTGTTAGTTTTACTTTATTTTTTCCTAGAAAAAGGACGGTCATTTAAACTGAATCCTAAATTTTTGTAATAAACTATAATTAGATTTAGTTAGTAGTATTTAAACCCTTCTCATGCATTTAGAGAAGGGTCCAAAAATTTGTCAAAAACTTATCCTCAGAACATGCACTTCTGCACCCTCAGAGGAGGTTTTGATGAATGAATGGAACGAGATTTATTGATATCTGTGTCTAATATCTACTACTCATGTTGCATTTCTGTACTCTTAGTAGATGTTGGATTAGGAGGAGATAAATCATTATTGCTTCTAGCTCATGAGTAGAACCAATTATAAATGGTACTTTTATCTCTTAACTTTTTCTTCTTTTGTGTTAAAAGTGATATTTATGTTCAGTTATTTATATATTGATGCTTGAATGCTTCAGTTATCATTTGGCACTTTTGTACGGTGATGACTATTTGTTTATGCTTAATGTATGAATAGCTTATTATGCGATATGTTTTCCACAACTGTTTCATCTAACTTTTTATATGAAGTGGTTTATCTTTATTGAATTATTTTCTTATAGCAGTTGAATAATCTTTATTATCAGTTGTTATTTGAAATTATTTTAGATCGCATAAATAAGATTTTATCCCGGGTTTAGTTTAGAATTAGATATTTATGTTTTAATTAGAATACAATTTGCATATGATTAGATTAGAAATAGAATAAAATAATTTCACTTAGGAACCTTTTTAGAAAGGAAATATCTATTCTCAACACACACACACACACAAATTGGGAAACTGGTCCCATTATCCCCAGTCAGACCCACTACACCAAACGGAAAAGGAGCTGCTAACCAAGGTCCAGACCGGGTGGGTATCCCCCTTGTTGTAGACCCAATTTTTGGGGCTTCAATAGGTTTGTTGATAAACACATGCAGTTACCAGAAAGATCGAAAAACTTGTCCAAAATAGGATTAAATATGGAAAAATAAAACTCATAGTCCCCATATCGCCGAAAGGATTTTTGTATTCTCTCATATTTGATTCGAATTTGGTGGTAACTAGATCTTAAGTCTATTTTTGAAAATATAGTCACCCCTTCACCTGATCGAAAATATCATCTATATGTGGCATTGAGTATTTATTCTTAACTGTCAATTTATTGAGTTTCCTGTAATCCATGCGCATTCGCATTGTTCCATCCTTTTTCTTCACGAACAACAATGCTGCGCCCTAAGGGTATACACTTGGTCGAATATATCCCTTATCCAACAATTCTTGTAACTTCATTTTTAATTTTGTTAACTGGGGTACACTCATCTGATATGGTGCTCCTGACATTGGTGCGGTACTGGGCATTAATTCGATAATGAAATCGATATCTCTTTTTGGAGGTAGCCCTGGTATGCTTTTTGAAAATACATCCATAAATTCTTGTACCAGTGGTATATTTTCTAGCATAGGAGTCTTATTATTATAATTAGCGAATCCTATTTGTATGACATGAATCTAGCATACTTTTCTAATTCATTTACCCAACTGGGATGTTGTGATAGGACGTAATTGCAGAGGTTTATTGATTCCTTGCAACTCCTGGTGTGTCCCATCTTCAGCTCTTAACTAAATGATCTTATCTTTACAGTCTACTAGGGACCAGTGTCCTTCTAGCTAGCCCATATTGAGTAGTATGTCATAGGAACCCAAACTTAAAATATTTAATTATATTTTTTAGTGCTGATTTCCAATTTCCAAGGAACAATTTTAAACTTTGCACTAACCCTTCTCTTCACCTTAGTGGCTAGTTGTACCAGCCAGGGGTTCTTAATTTTCTGGTTTTGCAAGGTACACTTTCCTATTATCCAGGTGTTTACATAGCTTAAACTGGCACGAGGGTCAACCAAAATAGAAACAATTCGTGAAAATAGCTTACCTTCAAGTTCTATCATGGTCCACTGGTAGTTAACTTGTCGGTATTCAAGAGATGCATTAATTCTTGGTATATTTCAAGTGAAATCCCCCACCGTAGAAGCCTCTTGTAGGTTGGTTGTTGTTTCTATTCTCCCACGATGAGGAAAATTCTTGTAATAATGTGCCTCACTGCATCCCCAGCATTGTAGAGGGGGTTTCTAAGTTTTCCCATTCTTTGGTTTGCTAGAGGCTTCTGTGGGTCACTCCTTTGTTGGCCATTTTGACTTCTATTGATTTCTCACATACTGCCTACTTGCTGAATTTCTTGCAATATTGTTAAAATTACTAGACCTGGTACTCTTAAAATTTGAATTATTTTTCTGTGCTTTCTTTGGCAACTAGTGTTTGTCTGTTTCCCCTTTTTCTTTGGACTGTTGACAACACATTCATGCTTTTTGAATCATTTCGTCCATATTATTCGGTTTTACGAATTCGATTCTTTCCTTCAAGTGAGTAGGTAGACAACTCAAAAATCATTGAACTTTAGCCTTTTCATCTGTCGCATGGTACGTATCTTAACAATGATGTAAACTTAGTTATGAATTCATCCACTGATATTTGTCTTAATCTCAAATCATAGAACTCTCGAGATTTTTCACCATAGAAACACTTCGTTAGGTACTTATCCTTGAAGTATTGTTGGAACTTGTCCCAGGTCACATTCTTCTCTTCAATACCTTGAACATTTTTTACTTCCTCCCACCATAAAGTAGCTTTCTCCCTCAATTGGTAGATGGCCAAGCAAGCTTTGAGTTTTCTGTTATATTCTTAAACTTGAAAATAATTTTTCATGTTAATTATCCATTCTTCTACCACCTCTTCGGCCTCTCCATCGATGGTAGGAGGTTTAATTTTCCGGAACTCACCCTGGAGTTCCACTTTCTATTTTTTCATCTCTTATTGATCTGACACTTTTCCAGATTCTTCTTCATTATAATTTATGTTTTTATTTCTCTGCTATGAATTAATTCCTTTGGCTTGTCATTAGTCTATCATCGTTGTTCACTTTCTTCTCGGGTGTCTCTTTCAGGGCTTGTTGGAACTACCCCTTGATTCTACCTATCAGAGATGCTTTTGAGAATCCTTATCTACACTCAGTTGTACCCACATTTCTGTGTTCATTTTAGGATTGGATTGGGGATGATATTCCCCAATATTTCTGGGTACTTGGTGCAATTATCCCCTTCTCATTGTATCCTTTCTAGCTTTGTGCACAATTTACACACAAGAATTGTTATTCAGGTGACCCAATTGGGTCCCAAATTTCAGAATGTCAAGCTCGATACCACTTGTGACATTCATGTTGCCAAAAAATATATATATAATCCCTATTTACTAACTATTCTAACTACCTTGGGTTAGAATTACTCCTTGTATCACATTCAATTAGAACCACTAAGAGATAAATTCCTTTTATGGCAATGATTAAATAAAAAACATACATAACTAAATAATTTTATCACCACGTGATGAACCTTAACCATTACTCACAATATACCGACAAAGGTTGGAGTTCACATATAAAATAATGGTGCCATTTATTATATTTACCATGTAATTTTTTTTATTTTCCAATATTGATTCGATGTACATCTCACTTGACAGTTATGATCTATTAAACACTAAACCATAAATTCATTTGTGTTTTTTGTGGATTAGAAATTTGGGTTTATTATCATACCTTTACCTTCGTTATGTGATTATACATGTAATTAAATTATAAGGTACGAGGGTGAGCTTGTCTTATCTTTAACCTGATTTTCTGTGCCACTATGCAATGAATCAGATTGACACTTGCATTTCTTGCACTGCTAGATCTACTGCACTGAGATCGACGGTGGTGAGATGATTTGGTTTTGGGTTAGGGTAATATACCTCCCCTCAACCCTAACTGTTTATTCATTTTCACTTTGTGAAAATATATCCTAAGCTATATCACTCTATGGCTTCAGACGTTGCCATCGTTGTGCCACCGAGCTGGTCCGAATGTTCTCATTGGGTGTAACTAACTATCCACTCTCTTGTCACCCAACTGCTACAGGTAAGATTTGAACGGTGATTTCATTTAGTTCGTTTATGGAATGTATAGATATGGTCTCTCATTATTTCCACAAGTTTTTTTGTTAATTTTCTGGGGTTTTAGTTGTGCACACAAATATTTGGCTACTACTTGCTTGTAATGTTGTTTGCATGAGTCCAACTAATGGCTTGCTTCGTCTGGTTCATGAGTTTGCGGTTCATCACAATGTAGTTATATTGTGAATGTTATAAACCTCCCATCATTGGTGAATCAAGCTTTTGTCTCTGTCACAGTCACCAAGGTGAGTCTATACTCATATTGATATCGTATTCCATATAGAGTTTTGGCAATTACTTGGAAGAGGGTTTTGATTATTCTCGGTTCTCCTTGCTTTTCCAAGTCTACGACACCGATTTTCCTGGTTCCCATACCAAGATAAGTCTTCTAAAGTTCGTTATAGTCGAGATTAAAATAGTCTTGTTTATTACCCCAGGGTTTGAAACCGTAAACCCTATCACTAAAATATTTTTCTTCTGTCTTTACAGGTAATTGTGACCTTGCACCTTTTACTTGCATGGTGCTATTATTCATTCGATTCTGCCCTCAGACGGTGACTCCCTCACTTGATTTTTGTACAGGTACTGCAGGCCTTCAAAATATTTAATTTAAAATAAAGCCCTTACGGTTTCTGGGAATTAAACCCTAAGTTTTTATATACTTTTTTTCATGGCCTTAAGGCTTTCTTTACATATTTTTGTTCATAATCGATGGAAAGGAAATTATACATCCTTGAAAAAGGCTTAATATATAAGTTTTATTTATTCATAAGTTTTCCATACATGAAAATGATCTTCGATTGCGTTCTAGTGACTCTTCCCAGTTCTGTGTTTGAAATGTTGGGTTTGGCTTGGAAATTCCCTTTATTTCCTATTAAGGGTTCAGTGAAGAAATTTTTCGTGATAGATATGTTGTCAAGTCGACATATATGATTTGTTGTAAACTATGTTTACTTCTTTACTCATGTTTTTAGTACTTTAGCAGAGATTGTTTATTCCTGCCATATTAGTGCTCTAACTATGTAACTTTACATGTTTCTAAATTATCGTAAACTATTTGATACTATGGCTTATATACTCTTAATTGTCCCAATATTTTTTCCTACATGCGAACTTCTATTTTCTTTTAATGTAATAAATACTTATGTATTCTTTTAATTTGGAAATCTGAATGTATTATAGTTATCTTTATTTATATAGAGTTTTCTCTTTCATGTAGATACATTTATATGTTAATAGCAGTGCTATCATAGGGCTAATTTTATTTAAAATACATAGTCGTCTTTCATTCAATATTTTATTTTATGAGTAAATATATTGCTTCAATTTACTATGTAGGGTTGATGTCCACACCATCTTTATTCTGGGTTACTCTTTGTATCCCTAGTCTGAATATAGAGATTGAACCATAGAGGAGACAAAATATTCAGTCTGGGGTCTCGACTTTAGAGAGAATAATAGTCTCCTGTGCATTATATTCTATTTTCACTTATATTTATTCTATTTACCTCCTTAAACTTGCTACACCAACGTAATTATGATTTACCCTTTTAAGACATTTAATAGGAAGCACACAAACAAATCTGTCTTAAATACTGCATTAATATATTTATAGATACAAATACATGTATTTTGTTTTTCCTGCTAAGTACATTTATGTAAATATTTTTAAGAAAGAAGCATCCTAATATAGTCCCTACTATTTTCAATTTAATTAATTACATAAATAACGATTTATATAACTAGAAATCACAGTAAGATTCATAATCTTTCTTAACACCTTGTTAAGTTACTTATTTCACTTCAGTCTGCTGATGATAGCCTCGCAACCTTGAGAGAGGCAATTACGTCCTCAACTCCCCCTGTGCTCCACACCAGAGTAGGACTTAGATAGCAGTATTTCTGGAATAGACCTCAAGACCCTCAGTCCGGTCTTCCTTTCCAGATTTAGGTTGCATAGCTTCCACTAGTTCCAACCAGCTCTGGATTTACTCTCACCATCAAACGATTCGCTCTAAATTCACAGAACCCCTTTTCCTCACTGGGATTTCACATTTATCCTCATAGGAAAAGGTAATTGTCTTTAACTTCTTTTTCCTAACTACTTTGGAATCTTGGAATACTTTATCATCAGTTTTATGGAAATCATTCCATAAATAATTATTTATTCAAAGAAAAGAAATAAATCATGTTCATTACTAGAATAAATTTACTTGTTAATCTCATTTAAAAATTAAATGCATGATCTCTTTTAAAAAAAAATAAAATGGAATAGTTTAAGGATTAAATCCCGATGTTACAGTTAAAAGATCCTGTCAGTAAGAAATACCAACATAAAATAGAACGTTGTTTGACTTTGTTGTAGATTTTTCATTTATAAGGCAGAAGCTAGAAACCTTGAGTGGAAATTCGGTTGGCAACAAAACCTAAAAGAAAGTCTTACCCTTTAGCCCCATGTCCCCTGAAGTAGTACCTCTCTGTATTGGCTTCAATTCATTAAATTAGAGCATTTAAAGATGTCACCATCAGTGTTGGTAACAACACATGGCCTCTTGGGATTCATTTTCAGTAAACTAAAAATCATTTGAGGGGGCACTTAGCAGTCTCCATAGAAAATATTTTTAGAAAAGGAGGAAAAAATTGTTTTCCTTGACACTCTTCCCAAGATTTCAAACTTTTAATTATATCACACTCAACCTTGACAACATAGAGTGGATGGAAGATTATGCACATACATTACATTTCATTCATTTCAACTTGAGAATAGTTTTATATGTGCCTATCAACTTTTCCTTTTACAGAAAAAAGTAATAACTTAATTAATAAGTGTTTGATATAGAAAATGGAATATATGAATCTTCTACATATTACAAACATAACAATACAATTTACAATAAAAATCCAGCAAACCAAACAATAAATTTAAGACAGATGTTTCAGATTAATTCACAAAAAAAAATCCCTAGTATCTACAGGAGAAATTCATAAAATTCCAAAATAAACCCCCAATCAAATGTCAAAGGATCCTCCAACATTGATAGAACCATCCATCAACATTTCAAAAAACATATTTTCAAAATAGAGTAGTATTCCACGTTTAAACATGACATCAACCACCCTATTTTGTTCACTATACACATGAACAAAGGAGATGTCATTGAAAGAAGGAATGATTTGCATGATGTGTGCAATCCAGTGGAGAAGGGGAGATGTGGAGGGAAATTTTCCCCAACACCCAAATCAATGATAGATTTTGAATCCCATGTCATATTGATAGATTCAATCTCCAACCATTTCACACATTTAAGGAGCCCCCAAAGTGCCACAATCTCTTCCTTGGAAATTTTTCCCTCCCCTCCATGTCAGTAAAAATGATATTCCATTTCAAGACTAAGTTTGATGTGTGCCCCACACCCACAACTGCCACATTTTGACGAACCATCAAAAAACCCCAAAGGGAAAGATTCACTCATATCTTTGAAAGAGAAATATCACTTAGAGAGTCTATCCATCCATGGGCCAATCTCCTTGAAATGCCCAACAGTGTTAAGAAATGTGGTACCGAGGTGAGGGACTTTGTCCTAAGAAATAACATCTTTTTGAGAGCTCCAATTGCCCCAAATCACATATAGCCAGATTGTATTGAAGGATCTATGCTCTCTTGACCAATAACAAAGGTATGTATAGAATGATTGCCAATTGGAATCCACTGTAATCCCCAAAACCTCAACAACGCGCCTCCAGGCCTCTTTGGAAAAAAATAATCCCAGAAATAAGTGGAGGGTTTCCTCAGTAGCAACCCCACATAATTGACATCTACCAGGACCAAAATAACCTTTTTTCATCAAATTATCCCATGTGAGTATTCGGTTGAACAAAGTCAACCAAGAGTAGAATTTTAGCTTTTTAGGGGCCTCCCATTTCCAAAGTGAAATAGTCCATTATTTAAAGGGGGTGTCATAGGAGAACCAAAGATATATAGGTAAAATAATTTGGTTGTGATATTTCCATGGAAATTCCTATCACCTCAAGTAAGAAAATCATCCCTGTTGGTGATTGAAATCCCTGTAGTAACAAAATTATATCTATATGATTCCCATTCCAGCTCCAACTCAGCCGAGAGGCCCAAGCCCCATGAATGGGGCCATATATGATCAAGAGAACCATGAAGATCAATGTTCTTTAAATATTCTAGGAAACATGTACCCCTTTGGTGCAAATTTTGAATGATTTGTGGAGAAAGGAAATGGTTCCCAAAAAATCCTTTAATGAAATCCAATCTAATATGGATTTTTCGGCCATCTCTAACTTGTCATCACACGTTTCAACATAGACAGGATTTCGTCAATGTCATTATCCTCCAAATGTGTGATTTTTTGTTGTTTTGTGGAGCCCCAACTTCAACCCATTCTTCCATACTATGAAGTTTGAGATATTTCCCTTGTACAACCTCTTTCCATATGCCATGAGAATTAAAATCCATCCATAGGTTTCTAGAAAGAAGGGCTATGTTGAAGCGCTTAGTGTCTCTCAATTCCCATCCACCCATCTCATAGGGCCAAGAAAGAGTCTAATTTTCTTAGGTGAAACTTTCTATTATTTCCAGCAAGAGACGAGAGGAATATCGCTATAATAGCATCAATTTTCTTAATGACTTTTGAGGGGAGAAGAAACAAATGCATAAAATAGATAAAAATCCCCTGAATCACAACTTTGATCATAATGACTCTACTACCAAGTGAAAACCATCTATGGTTCCACATGGATAGCTTACTTTTGAATTTATAGATCAACCAGTCCCAATCCACTATTCGGTAGCTAACTAGCTTGAGAAAACAACCCAAATACTTAAAACAAGAGGACATAAATGTTGATTTAGAGCAAAATAAGTCTGCTCTTTCTGAAATATGGGAAAAATGCTTCTCATATAATATATTTATGATTTTATTTGGTTAACATTTAGGCATGAGGCCCTCCCAAATGTAGATAAGATCTAGTGGAAGGCTTCCCATTCAGAAATATCTGCAGCCCCAAAACACAAAGTACATCATGAACAAAAAGGAGATGGTTGGATGAATATGTTGTTGATACCCTACATCCATAAATATCCCTAGTAAATTTTTCTTCTCTATTCTTCTTGTTGAGAGAATCTGTGACCACAATAAATAGGAGGGGAGAAAGTGCACACCCCTGTGTCAAACCCCAAGATATTTTGAATAATTCATTAGGGAATCCATTTTAAGACCGCCACCGAGACTAAAGTCACACAAGCCATGATCCAATTTACATGTCTATCAGAAAAACCAATCCTGGATGATCAAGTAGAGGAAATCCCAATCCACATGGTCATAGGCCTTCAATAAATCATTTTTCATGAGACAATCTTTTGATTTTATAGTTTTAATAGAGTGGATAATTTCTTGGGCGATAACCACCACATCTTGATTTTTCAAAGAAATCAAAATTTCTTGGGGCATATATGTAGAGAAAATATATTTTTGATTATGTTAGCATCAATTTAGAAATTATTTTATAAACATAATTACAAAAATATATAGGCCTAAAATTAGATAAATTTGAGGACTGTGATTTCTTTGGGATAAGGGTTAGAAAAGTAACATTTAGAGCATGTGATATATGACTAGAACAGAGAGATTCTTCCACCATTTGGATGAGATTTGGGCCTATGAGATCGAAAAATGATTTAAAAATTTCCACAATCCAACTAACCCCAGACTATTGTTCTTGGCCATCTCTTTCATATAGTGAAGGGTATCTTCTTCAATGACAACACAACAAGAAAAACTATTTTTTAGCACCATAAGTTAGCACCACTTACATGATATGTTGTTAATGTGGTGTAAATGTTTATGTATCATATTAAAAATGAGGTATATCACCATAAGTTAGCACCAATAAAGATATGTGGTGTTAATGTGGTGTAAATGTTTATGTATCATATTAAAAATGAGGTATATCACCATATTTGATGGACAAGTTAGCACCATTCTTACTATGTGGTGTTAAAGTGGAGTAAATTTTTATTGATCTTATTTGAAGTGGAGTATATCGCCATATATTTAAAGAAGTGGTGTATGCTATATTGACAAGTTATATAAAGTAGGGTAGTTAACTTTGTGTTTTCCATGTTGGCATGTACAAGTGGATTTATTTATGTGAGTTGCCACCACAACCATAAAAAAAATTACAACTATTTATATTATGAATATATAAATTAGAACTAAACTCACAAATATTTATTTTATAATATTTATTTGTTTGTCATGTTTACATATAAAACTAAAATTCATTTATGTAAGTTTGCACCATAAATACAACAAATTTAAAGTAATTGTTTTCTAAATATTTTATTTCAATTATTTACTTTTTATATTATTCTCACGAGAACATAAATACACAAAAGCATAATACATAATTATTTATTTTATGAATAAGTCAATTAAGGTAAATATTTTTTATATTATTGTCATTTCAAAATAAAATAAGGGTGAATTTGATGGAATTGGGTTACTCTTTTTTGGAAGAACTTGTGTTCCAAAGGTTGAAAATGTATCTTTGTAAGGGTATTTTTTAAGCCCTCCATTAAGCTTTTAAAAGGTCCATCTAGAACTAAATAAAACCCTCAATTAAACTACATAGCTCCATCGTGCTATGGAGCCTGATGGAGACACATAGCTTGATAGAGCAATAATATGTACATGTGCCATTAAATTTTGCTTCAACTTAATGATAATGTTTTATGGGCTCATGGTATTGAGAAGCCAATAGTATTGCACATGGTATAGTATGGTTTTCATTTGTTGGGTATGTGTTATATTCTTTCCATGACTAAGCATGACTGGGTTAAGAGGGGGTGATAGCCCCCGCCGGGGCTTAACCCGGGGGCCACGGGGGGGGTAAGAGGGGCGGATAGCCCCCCCCTTGCGCTCGGGCTAACGGGGTCACAGGGGGGGCGGTAGCCCCCCGTCGGGGTTCGGGGCAGCGCCCCGGCGAAAATTTTGGTTCCTTAATTTCCGCTGGGTAGTCTGCGTCCATGGTTTTGTGCATGGTTTTGCACATGGTTTTGGGGTTCGATGGTTTTCGGCCCCTGGTATTTTTGTAGATCCTGTCAAGGGAACTACGGTTATGTTCTAATCCAGGGTTAATGGATTGGGGTTTATGTATGCTCCGGCATGTATATATATGTGTTGTAACACTAAAAGGAATATAATGAAAAATCAAGCTGGTCGTCCCGATTTGGGATCCAGGGGAAAAATCTCTGTGTTTATCTGCTTTATGTTTTATGCTCTTGCTATTGTTTATTTTCTGTTATAAGATTCGTGTGTAGATAATTTCTGCTCGTAGGTTAAACCTACATCATTTTTATAATATATTATACTTAGTGATGCAGGAGCATCAAGGGTGTTTTTTATTTTGTAAATATGTTAAAAGGGGGTGTGATGATTTTTAATATTTTATTAAATTAATTTGAGTAAAATAGGAAAATGTGAGGATTTTTGTAAATATCTTTTTATTAATAAAAGGATATGAGGGAATTTAATTAGTGGAAGGATTTTAGGGATAAAGAGCTATCCTTTAGGGATGTTGAGAGATTTAGGGGTTTGTTGAGGAATTGAAGGGATTGAGCATTTAATTAAATGATTTTTTAAAATTGTATAAATAGGAGGGGTTTTGAGAGAAAGACAGATTGAGTTTGTGAGAGAGTGTGGTTGAGAACAGGCTTGAACAGCCTTCAGGCAATGGTAAGGGCCAATTTATTGGAAATCAGGCCACGAAAGGAAGTTGTATTGTAAGTATTTAGTATGTTAATACAGCAGTTGTTTTTTTCACTGAATGTCAATTATTGAATTTGTGTGTGTTCCATGAATGAAAGGAAACTCGTTCCTATTTGAAATCTGGACTATTATGTGTAAAGGAATGATTTTCACGCATTACAATCTGACAAGTGGTAAATTGAATCAATGGGAAGGGCGCTATTCTAAGTAAAAAAAAAAATCTGTTGGAAATCGATTTTAAATTCAGATTGGTTAATCTGAGGTACAGTGGAAATTGGGAACTGAATATAGGAGTGCG
Organism: Pinus albicaulis; assembly: GCA_034641835.2. Lineage (NCBI taxonomy): Eukaryota > Viridiplantae > Streptophyta > Pinopsida > Pinales > Pinaceae > Pinus > Pinus albicaulis. Next base: position 1,187,792,075 of record CM076578.1, on the reverse strand, counting down.
CAGAGCTATGTTTTGAAACTCTGTTGGAATTCAATTGAAAATTGATATGTTTCCAATAGCAATGACATAGTTTGAACGGTACTGTAAATGTGTGACTCCGGCATATTCAATTGGAGAATCGATTTTATGAAAGATGCTGAACTGGACATGAATATGTGTGAATGCGTTAATAAAAATGTTGAAATTATGTTGTATACAGCGTTGAATTCTAATTGTAAGAATGAATGTTGAATACGAGGTTTTTTTTAATTCAATGGATGGGTAATCCATAACGCAGACTGAGTTGAGCAGAAGAATTCGACTTCAGATTTGTGTTTCAGTTAAAATGAAGAAAACGTAATGCATTTTTTTTTTACTGGTTATTCTAAAATGAATTTAATTATTGGGTTCCAGCGTCACATTCAGTTCAGTTCTAAATTGCCAAAAATCGTGAATTGAGGAAAGGGTGCAGAAATCTGGAATGACATTTCCAGCGTTGATAAATTGTGCTTGACAGAGAATCGAATTATGGAGGCAAGTACCAGAATCAAGAGCGAAATGGTGAGTCGATTTTAGTAATGGAGTAAGAAATGAAATAGAAAAACGTATGGTTTGAAATGGACCTGATCTGAAACAATCTAACTCTGTCTAAATGTTTAAGAGGATGGCGAAATTGAAAGTGTGGAATGTTATGTTATAACGGCAAGCCCGTTAATGTAAGCGATGTGTTCGATTGCTGTAAACTAGAACCCAAAGGCGCAGTCCAGAACGATTTAGTGGATTTGAAAACTTCGAGAAGTTTGCTGTTGATATAGCAAACATATGAAAATTAAGCACTGGGGTTTAAAAGGTAAGGCGCACTCTTCAATCGAATCCATTCATAATGCCAATGACATTTGTAAACAGGAGAAATTGCAGTGTAGTGAGTTAATTCTTAATTTCAAGAATTCATATACAGAATGAAGATCATTATGCAACGAAACTGAACTCTGGATGTCTTGAATATGAGTAGAACGTTGGTATTAAAACAGTCAAGTCCGAGTAGTATCATTTGTCCATGAGCTTTTGTTTGGTTGAAATTGGTTCTGATTTGAAATTTGTATAAAGCCGCTACAAAGAATTGAGGTGAAATTGGGATAAACAAATCCAGTTTGTATGGGTCAGATTGCCCATAGGGAAAGTAAGTAAATTACATGAGCGTAGATCGATTTGCCATATGAGTGACCATATTGTGTTATTTGGCATTTGAATTCTGGGTTTGTAGAACAGTAAGGGCGCATTCTTGAATCAAGCCATATGTGAATGAGAAGTATTAAGATTGCTTATGGAAGCATTGAATATTTGATGTGATTTGAATGATGATAAGTTTTATTTGTGTAATGATTGTTGGGTCCTGATGTTAAAACATAAAATGAAAATAATTTCCACAAGATAATGGCAAAGTGTGAGTTTGCCAAGTATTGAGGATTTGATTTGGGGAAAAAGCAGTGATGTAAGTTGATATGGAACAGATGTTTAAGATCCTGGTATTTGCAGGCCTAGCCCTGCGTCATTTTTGTATCGGAGCCGGAATGCTCTATTGAAATGTTTATTTTCTGAATGATGACAAGAAGGTTTTTTTGAATTGAAATGTATTCTTGAATGTGTGATGAATGATGAAGATCAGATTTTAAATCTGATATGCAGCATATACAATTGCAAGTGAACAGAATGCAGGTAAAGGAGATCAGATTCTAATCTGACAACCAGAGTACAACTGGAAGAATGGAGAAGAACAATTAAGTTCTTAGAAACAGGTAAAGCAGAATTAAGCAGAGATTGCAGAGACAGAAAGAATCCACAGCAAAGTTGGGAAATGGAAATTCACTTGGATCGTGCAGGTATTGTGTTTGGTTAATTTTGAATTGGGTTTTACTGACAAGAAATGGATTGAGGATTGATGGTTGCAGCAAAGAAGAAACTCAGCAAAGAAGGAATTATTGCTGACAGCTGAAGTTTGCCAGATAAAGCCAGAAGATTGGAAGAGAGGATCAGATTTTAAAATCTGATTGACAGTAGTTGAATATCGAGAAATTGTGCAGAGGAAGCATAAAGATTTGCTGAAACAGATTTGCAGGAGTGGTGAGATTCTGAAGGTAATTGAAGTGCAGGAGAATGGAAGGACAAGATCAGACGAGATCTTGGAGGTAAGATGATATGTTTTTGAAGAATAGAATATTGTAGTCTTTGCATTGAAATATTATTGCAACTCCCAAAAGGAAATTGCTAACAGATAAAGGAAGCTGGTGAAAGTTTCTAGGTGAAAACATAGAGGTGGCAGAACCTTGAGGAAATCCAATAGAGATTGGATAAGGAGGACAGTTGTGAACAGGTAGATGAGTTGAAGCCCAGGAAGAGCAAAGAGAAGTGCTCAAAGGAGGTTCCAGAGATAGAGAACCAATTGCTTGCCAAAAGACTGAGTGAGGAGAGCTTGGTGAGGTAAGTAGCGGCAGGACAGGACTTGCTGCTGAAGAGGCTTTAGTGCAACTCATAGAAAAGTGAGTAAAGAACTCATAGAGATGGAAAGGATGACGACTAGTGACAGTCGTAACAGAGGTTCTGAAATAAACCACAGCAGAGGACAAAAGAAGAAGGATGCCAAGGCAATTGGCATACAGAGACAGTTAAGCAAAGAGGAATATGAAAGGGAGAAGGCTGAAATAGAAGTTCAGCTTGAGGTGTTAATGGAGATGTTGCAAAGAAATGAGGAAGACCAGAAGCATGGTTATGTCATGAGAAAGAAGCTGAAGTGGCAGAGGCTACAAGAGAAGTGGAATCATCAGGTAAATATGCAGTTGATAAAGGAACTAAGAGAACTTGAACAGGTTATAGATGCCAGACAGAAGAAAGAGAAGCTCGAAACAGTTGAGCTACAGCAAAAGGAAGATGCTGAAGAAGATGTTGAAGTTTCGATATGTTACCCAGAGAGTGGACCATTACTTTTTGAAAGTGATGAAGAGCTGGAGGAGTTGAATCATATGAATGATTCGAAGCAGCCGGAAGATTTGATGACTGAAGCATTAAACAAGACCGTAAGGTCTTGTGATTTTAAAACTAATGATTTGTGTATGATTGCAGGTTTGGAAGAAGAGGAAGAACATCTACTGAAGGATGTTAAGGAAGATTTAGTAGAAGAAAGACCATGTGATAATGAGACAATAACAAATGAGGAAATGGAAGATCGTGTAAAATTTCCAAAGTCCACTCCAAGTAAAATCATTGAGTTATATAGAGAATTAGACTTTCAAAGGAGGAAATTGGAAGAACAGAGGATGAATGTCCGGGATAGATTGCTGAAGAAGGATGACAAAGCAGTTGTCATAAATAATAATCAAAAAGAAATTGCAGATGGTGAGCAAAGGAATGTTGCAGAAGGAAAGGAAGTTTGGGAGGCCGCAACATTTATAGTAGCAGTAGCAGAAAAGGTGCAAAACAGCAGTAAGGGTGAAAAGGAAGCAATCAAAACAAGTGAAGAACAAGCAAGAATGAGAATTCAGCAATCAAGAGATGGAAACAATCAGCAGACAGAGGACATACTGGACAGAGAAATTGAGTTGATAAGGAGGTTAATGATAAAAACATCCCAGAGAAAGACATCCGAAAGAAAGAAAAGGAGCGACAACAAGAGAATGACAGTGAAAGATTGCAAGAGCAGAGCAAGTGGAGCATTACAGCACAAAATATGGAAACCTGGAAGACAACAACAGATAACAACAGTAGTAAAGCAATCGACAAGCACGAAAAGATTACAAAATAAAATTTGGGATCCAGGAGGAAATATCCAGACTTATGACCAGGTGGTCATGAATTTTCTTACATGGGGAGTCTGATGCAGGAGCATCAAGGGCGTTTTTTATTTTGTAAATATGTTAAAAGGGGGTGTGATGATTTTTAATATTTTATTAAATTAATTTGAGTAAAATAGGAAAATGTGAGGATTTTTGTAAATATCTTTTTATTTAATAAAAGGATATGAGGGAATTTAATTAGTTGAAGGATTTTAGGGATAAAGATCTATCCTTTAGGGATGTTGAGAGATTTAGGGGTTTGTTGAGGAATTGAAGGGATTGAGCATTTAATTAAATGATTTTTTAAAATTGTATAAATAGGTAGGGGTTTTGAGAAAAAAAATACATTGAGATTGTGAGAGGAGTGTGAGATTGAGAGTAGGCTTGAGCAACAAGGCTGTAAGCCTTCAGCAATTGTAAAGGGCCACGACATTGAAACATCTGGCCAGTAAAAAGTTGTAAGTCATTGTTTTGTTTCAGTTTATATACATTGGGTGATTGAGAAATTGTATATTTGTTTCCTAAAGTTCATAGCATTGTTAAATTAATGATCGATGGGCGTGAAATCACATTTATTTGTGTGAAAACTGCCATGCAAATCATTAAGGGTAAATGGCATTAAAATCTCTATTTGCAAAGGGCGCCATTCTAAGTAAAGATTTCTGTTAGAAGTCGATTTTAAATTCAGATTGGTTAATATGAGGTACAGTGGAAATTGGGAACTAAATATAGAAGTGCGCAGAGCTATGTTTTGAAACTCTGTTGGAATTCAATTGAAAATTGTTATGTTTCAAATAGCATTGGCATAGTTTTAACAGCGTGGCAAATGAGTGGCTTCAGCATATCCAATTGGAGAATCGATTTTATGGAAGATGCTGAACTAGACATGAATATGTGTGAATGCGTTAATAAAAATGTTGAAATTGTGTTGTATACAGCGTTGAATTCTAATTGAAAGAATGAATGCTGAATACGAGGGTTTTTAATTCAATGGATGGGTAATCCATAACGCAGACTCAGTTGAGTAGAAGAATTCAGCTTCAGATTTGTGTTTCAGTTAAAATGAAGAAAACGTAATGCGTTTTTCAGTTACTGGTTATTCTAAAATGAATTTAATTATTAAATTCCAAACTATTATCTGGGCCATTTACTTTATGAGAAATCGTGGAATTGAGAAAGTTGTAACTGGAATGACATTTCAGCCGTTGGTAAATTGTGCTGACAGAATCGATCTATGGAGGCGAGTAAACTGAATCAAGACCGAAATGGTGAGTCTATTTTAGTAATGGAATAAGAAATGAAATAAAAAACGATGGTTTGAAATGGACCCGAGCAGAAACAATCTAACTCTGTCTAAATGTTTAAGGAGATGGCGCAATTGAAAGTGTGGAATGTTATGTTATAATGGTAAGCACGTTGATGTAAGCGATGTGTTCGATTGCTGAAACCTAGAATCTAAAGGCGCAGTCCAGAACGAGTTAGTTGAAATGAAAACTTCAAGCAGTTTGATGTTTGATATAGCAAACATATGAAAATTAAGCACTGGGGTTTAAAAGGTAAGGCGCACTCTTCAATCGAATCCAGTCATAATGCCAATGACATTTGTAAACAGGAGAAATTGCAGTGTAGTGAGTTAATTCTTAATTTCAAGAATTCATATACAGAATGAAGATCATTATGCAACGAAACTGAACTCTGGATGTCTTGAATATGAGTAGAACGCTGGTATTAAAACAGTCAAGTCCGAGTCTTATTTAAACGTAGTATCATTTTTCCATGAGCTTTTGTTTGGTTGAAATTGGTTCTGACATAAAATTTGTATAAAGCCGCTACAAAGAATCGAGGTGAAATTGGGATAAACGAATGCAGGTTGTATGGGCCAGATTGCCCATAGGGAAAGTAAGTAAATTACATGAGCGTAGATCGATTTGCCATATGAGTGACCATATTGTGTTATTTGGCATTTGAATTCTGGGTTTGTAGAAAAGTAAGGGCGCATTCTTGAATCAAGCCATATGTGAATGAGAAGTATTAAGATTGCTTATGGAAGCATTGAACGTTTGATGTGATTTGAATGATGATAAGTTTTCTTTGTGTAATGATTGTTGGGTCCTGATGTTAAAACATAAAATGAAAATAGTTTCCACAAGATAATGGCAAAGTGTGAGTTTGCCAAGTATTGAGGATTTGATTTGGGGAAAAAGCTGTGATGTAAGTTGATAGGCAACAGATGTTTAAGATCCTGGTATTTGCGTGCCCACTCACATTACTTAGTATATTTTATTATTATTTCATTACATATATGTATGTATGTAATTTTAGAATTTGTTATTGTTATTAATTATATACATTTTATAGTGCTTTTTTTTGTAAGCTTGGTAGGACTCCTTTTTCATTCATTTTATAAACAACAAACAACTAGATTTACCAGTTTGGTGGTCTCAACCCACCCTGAGTGGGAAACCGAGTCTGTTGGCCTCTTGATGGCGTGCTATGCCATAAAAAAAAACAAGGTTTTGAGTTTGTCATACCAAGCAAACAAATCCTAGATACTCACACATATACAGTTTTTCACAGATTGACTAACATATTTATTGGACACTTGAAATTTAAAACAATCATGAACTACTTAGCCTCGCCTAGAGCCAAGGCCGACTCCACTGGTGCTAGATCTTGAACCAAGTTAGCAACCTACTCAAAAGGCTTGGAAATACACTGGAGGTGGTAGTCAATACGCTCAAGGCACCCATCCCATTTCCTCATGGAACTTGATCTTATCAAACTCGCTCTTGTAGTCTGGGAAGACTTGGGCTAATGTCACCAGGCTCATAGAGATATGCACCAAGGATTTTCCAATGGTACTCTTCATAGACAAATAACGATACAATGTGTGCTTGAATTGCGTAATTCTGCCTCTTGTTTGTCCCAGATCTGGTATTAAACCTTTCCATTCCTAAGTATCCATCTCTGTCTCTGCATGTCTATTTATGTCAGATTCCAATTTTTCAATGAGCTTTTGAATTTACTCTATTGTGTTTTCGTGGTTTTCTTTCGTTGCCTCTTGGGTCAAATCAATTGCTAGCCTACGTCCTCTCAGCTTGCTTCATGGTGAGTTAGGTTGGTATTCTACTGCCTTCCATTTATATTTATGGCCACAACCTCAAACTGCAGGGCTCTTGGAATGGCCGTGAGCTGTACGACTCTTGGAGTGTGCCATCACACAATATTTAATGAGGTTTCTGGGTAGGTGACCTTTCCACAAAATAAAACAGAGGCATAATTCCATATAATTAAAATGATCAAAGTTCCATGCATCCTAGTTAACAGAAGAAAGGTGACCTGGGGCATCTTCCCAGGACTTCTCCCTTGTCCGTCCCTTTACGGACCCATCACCCTCATACCCTGCTTAATTTTTGCCACCCCTTGTCCCTGACGGTCGCGTGCACCTCAGTAATTATCCCCATAACCCAAATAGATCCCACCTTCATTCAATATCCTGACCTCCCTTCTAGTGTCCTCTCTCTCATCATACCTCCCACCCTCGAAATTGACAAAGGAAGCGTCGATGCCCATTTCTTGGTCCTAGGTGGAATTCCCTCTCCCATTCCCCATGCACACTAAGCCCAATTAGCTCAAGGTGGTATAAACATGAAAAGCCTCTAAACTAAACAGAACCCAAGACTGCTCCTTAACTCTATACGCTGGAATGATTTTGCAACCACTCACAATTCGTTCTTATTGGCATCCCTTACCCGACAAACTGACACTCGGGTGCATGTTGAGGCCATGACCAATTCCTACTCTGACACAGAGGTAGAGACTGAAAAGAACTCCAACCTTCCCCCAACTAGAGTCAGAATGGTTCTACTCTCCCATACCGAGCAGAAGACTATACCAGTCTAGCTTAATCCCCTTAGGTTCCCACAGAGACCAAACCAAATCATAAAGCATAAACATGACATGGACAAGGGAGAGGAAACCAAGCACATACCTGAGTTTCGTCATCATGGAAGTGAAATGGATGGTTGTTATCTCGCAGCTGCACATGCACCAGAGTCTCTTCATAACAAAACCCCCACACCTTCCTCCACCCTGTTTTAAGGTCCATGCACAGGCCTCTATCCCGCCACCTCACCTCATGCTACATGTGACAGTATAGCATGTTTCCCTTTCCACTCATGTGGAAGGTGGTGGGATTCAACCCGAAGGCCACTACCACTAATATTGATGGGACGACTGATCTTCTTCGTCACACCCCGATCAACAGCTGAGTTTGGGAATTGCGGGTGAGAACTATACTGCAACCTGTCCTGCTTTATGATGCTCTACAACTTGATTCATGGTTCTTCCCTGAGATTAGGAGGCCTCCTTAATTCAATAAGTTCATTCGGGTGAGCGCAACCACAATTTTCCAGAAGGTCAGTTGCTATGTTTCCTTCCCTCCTTAAATGGGTGATAATGATATAATCAAATTTCTTGATTGTATCCTAGAATCCCTACACATGCCAAGAAGTACACCATCTTTGGTTGAGTTTTTCTCACTTTGTTCCTTGATTAATTTTTTTGAGAGTGTTTGTAACCAAATGAGAGTCTCCTTTGATTACCAACTTTCTGTAGCCTAGCCTGATCGCCAAGAGGAGACCTTGGTACTTGGTTGTGAATTCCATTTATTTTTGCTATCAAACTATATGAGTCAAGATATATGAATTTTTTGTGCCTTGATGATCTTGAAAAATCCCTCCAGCTCCTGCTTGCCCCAAATTTCCTTTCGAGGTTCCATCAAATTTGAGTTTGATAAATCCTTCCGGAGGAGGTTTGAAGATCTTGATGGTGTCCCCTCTATCAAGGATATCTTTCCAAGAAGCTGGGGAGACCATGCTAGGCACTAGGTGGAGGCCCTGGATAAGTCTTTCTTCCTGAGGAGCCACTTGCCAATCATCTGGCTTCCATTTCTATGAGAGGATGGTTTCTCTTATGTTTTTCTTAATTCCTTCCCACATTATCTCTTGGTCCAAGTTGGTTTTTTTGAATATCCATCAGTTCCTTTCCTTCCAAGTTGCCCATATAGTGAATCCTGAGATAAGGGCCCATGCTTAGTTAAGGACCACGTTGGAGTATAAGTTTTGTCTCCAAATTAGGATTATCTCCTTTATGTTGCTCGGGTCACCATCTATCATGCCAAACAATGCTTCCACTTGTATCCATTTTCTCTACACATACTAACAGGAGTTGAGAAGGTGTTCTAGTGTTTCCCCCTAATTTCCACATAGGGCACAAATCGAGGCCCCTTGGAACCCTCTTTTGGTCAGTTGGTCCTAGGTCAATATTATGCCTCTACACTCCAACCAAATGAAGTAGGTCACCTTCGACCACCACTTCCCTCCCAGAATTTTCCTCCAGATTTGATGTTGATTCTCCTCTCCCCAGATTGCTTTTATCATGTAAGCTTCCTTGACTATAAATTATCCTTTCGTAGCATAGCCCCATCTCAAGATGTCTGACCCTTCCTGGAAGGTGATTCTTCTCAAGTCTAGCTCCTTCAAATGGATCCATTGATCTGAATTCATCGCATTTGGCTAATCTATCATGTTTTCCATCTTCTCCATCCACCGTTAATGGTCTCTTCCCTCCAGTATTGGTTTACTCTTTTATAATTGTTGTTCATAGCATAAGTGAACCATTCATGCAGCTCCTATCTAGGGAATAATTTGCCCCTCTGTTGCTAGGATTCATTCCAAAAGAGGATTTTTTTCCATTCTTTATTTCCTAGAATAAATGTTATGAAATACAATCTTTGTTTTAAGTTGCTAGATTCCATATGGTCATTCCTTTAGGGGGGTCCCGATATCTTAAAATATCCTCTGTATGGTTGGGCATGTCATATTTCCTCATCCATATATGCTTCCACTGTCCCATTCCTCCCTGTTCATGTCTCCACCACAATTTCACCCCCAATACCTGGTTGAGAATAAATGGGTCTCTGAGGCCTAGTCACCCTTCCATCTTAGGTTTGATGAGGTTCGACCATTCTACCAAGGACCATTTTCAAGTATTGGACCCCTCCCCAAAGGAATTTCTTGAATATTTCCTCCATTTTTCTGTAGATTTTTTTGGGTGTGGCCATTCCATACAGTTGGTAAATGGGGATAGATTGTAGGACGAATTTAAGAAGGATGGTGCGGGGAGCCATATTGAGGCCTCTAAAAGTCAAATTGTTGAGCTTGCTTTGAATTTTTTGGATAAGATGAATCCAACAAGAAATTTTCAGAGAGATTTTAGCAAGGGGCATGCCCAGGTATTTAGTGGGAATAGATATGATACCAAACCCCAACACTATCGCCAGAAAGGTTTGGATATTTCTAGCTTTGTTAAAGAAGATGATGCAGAATTTTTCATTATTAATAAGGGTGCCATAGGATTCCATAAACACATGGAGTATATCTTTAATGTTTTTTTCTTCCTTCAGTGAGACATTACAAAATAGCATAATATCGTCAACAAATTGCTGGTGGGTAAGAGGGAGGCAATTTCCCCAGAGCCCAAGACCACAAATCTTGTGATTAAGAGCTCCCTTCTTTAGGAGTCTACCAAGGCCTTCAACATCCAGAATAAATAACAATGGGGATAGGGGATCTCCTTGTCCTAGCCCCCGAGTAGGGTTAAAATATTTGGTGGAGGAACCATTTAGGAGAATGGAATAGATAGGGGAGGAAACCATATCTTGGATGCATCAAATCCATATCTGAGCAAACCCATAAGCTTGAAGGACTTTGGTGAGGAAGGTACAACTTATGCAGTCATAGGTTTTAGATAAATTCAGTTTGATCAACATCCCCAGGACTTTTAGATGCTTCAAGGAGTGGATTTTTTCCTAGGTGGTAATAAAACCATCTAGGATTTGACGGCCCTCTACAAAACCAATTTGTTCAGATGATATGAGGGAAGGCAAAAAGTAGCGTTTAAGGTGCTTAACCATAATACACTAGTATAAAATGGCTAATTAATAGCTAAAAAATGACTAAAATTTGCATATAAACGATCATTTTTCTCGGCCGGTGACCAATAGTAGCTAATTTACAGTATCTTATAACGCGACCAAGTTTTAGTCATTTTTAGCTTAGTCATTAATTGGTTATCTCAATTTTGTTGTCTAGTAGTATATTTGGTCATTAATTTGATCATTAATTTAGTCAGTGATTTGTTCATTAATTTATTCATTGATTTGATCATTAATTTAGTCGTTGATTTGATCATTAATTTGGTCATTGATTTAATCTTTGATTTGGTCATTAATTGTCACAATTAATGACCAAATATACAACAAAATATATTACTATATGATCACCCGAGAAAACCAATTAATGACCATAGAAATATGACCAAAATGTTGGTCATGTTATAAGATACTGTAAATTAGCTACTAATAGTCATATATATGCAAGTTTTAGTCATATTTTGAAACTAATTAATGACCGAAGAAATATGACTACATTTTGGTTGTGTTATAAGATACTGTAAATTAGCTACTAATAGTCGTATATATGCAAAATTTAGTCGTCATTTGCAATCACAAATTTATCATTTGCAGTAGTCATTTATCTTTTTTTGGTAGTTTCATATTCATTATATAAACGACTAATTTAGTAGTTTATATTCATTTCATTTACTTTCATTAATAATCATTATAAATGACTAATTTAGTCGTATATTCATTTTATTTATGTTCATCATTAATCAATATAAACTACTAATTTAGTAGTTTCAAATTGATTTTGTGTTTATTATTAATCAACATAAATTAATTTGTGTGATTTAAAAAATGTCATATAATGTGCATGTTCATCTAATATGAAAACACAAAGTTGCATATGTTAATTAGAATACTAAACAATATCAAATGCAACTATAAATAATTTCAACCACATAAATTATATTATATGAAATTTTAAAGTATTACAATATGGGTTTCCAACTTAATATTGGTTGGACTACAATTTACACACAAAATGATGTTTCATCACTTCAAAACATTATCATTGTGTTGTCAAGGCATTGTAGGTGAATTCACAAACTCGGAAGACTTGACCATCAGTCTTTATATGTGTGTCTTATGTGGGATATTGGCTCTAAGGGTATCACAAGACCAGTTCTCCTCTCTCTTTTGCATTTGTCGCTCCAATGTTATTACTCCCCTCTTTTTTCAATTCCCGCTTCTTACCATCAATACTGAGTTCATTTTCTGAAAACAAAAGAAGATACAATGTAGAGTGTAAGACATGAAAGACAATGAATACTAGAATATAAACTAAATTAGACTATAAATAGTTTATACAACATATACCTCAACATCAACAATGTCAAAGCCATTTGTCTCCATACAAGTAAGAAACTCGAACAAATTTTATTCATTGGGGCGATAATGGCCACTATAGTGTGACCAAATAACCTGTATAAACAAAGAAAATAAAATGTCACCATATATAGAAAAGAACACCTTAGTAACTTAGTATTCAAATTTCAAGGAAAGCTTAGGAAAAATCATGTCAACTAAGTTATATACTAAAAAGCTCTCCGGTTTACCGACAAAATGGTCCCCGGTTCCAAAACGTCACTGTGATTTTTATCAATTTCAAGTTGTGCCATCGAGCTCTATGGGAATGATTTGTGTATTTATACCCTCGCCTCAAACTTTCTCAAAAAATCTATCACAAAAATTTCTTCTTCTTGTAAATCAATT